>JTDE01001214.1:119830-130647 GCA_014338405.1 Paragonimus skrjabini miyazakii
ATTGCCGAAGTGGACAACATCGCCTTGAGCATGGATGGCCCACTTCGGCTTGATGTACAACCAATTACAAAGCAAATAATTCTGAAACTTCTTATCCGTTCGACCGATGATGCACAGATCACGTTTAAACCTACGGATAACAGTGCAACTTACTATTCCTCATTTTCGGCCGTAGCCATTCGGTGGAACAGAAAACGACTGCGAAAATAGTTTGTCTTACAACAAATGTGACGGACAAATTTCGCCCATTTACATGCTTACGTACGGCATCGCGTACATGAAAGTAACACAGTAGGATGTCGCAGCCGGACACTACATGGGCTGCCCTCATCTGCGCAGCCAACTTATCCATGACAAATGTTTTCACCGCAATCGGTTCGCCCATCATTTCACGAAAGGTTTCGAAAGGTCTACGTAGCGAAGCATACTTCTCACTACGAACGTACCCGTACATCACGGGTCGGCCGTGTCCCATACCGTCTGTCACTAGGAACTGATATAACTTCCAACTCCGAAAGTATGAGGAAATATACAATGACATACTCGTGTCTGTTTGTCCCGTGAGTTGCATCCACATTCACAACATGTGGGAAACGTCGGTATAGTTCAATCTGCATTCGCTGGGCGAAGCAGATATGCGGATATCGGTTGTCTTCATCCCTCAGAGTGCGCACCACACCTATAGCACTAATCACCCACAGCACCTCATCAAGTTTCTCTAAAATACAGTGATCAATCTACGTAACAACCTGACTTGAGATTGCAGGTTTTAACTTGCAGCGGACATTTCCAACGTCAGCGGTTGTGATAAACTTCCCGTAAACATCCGCTACATACTGCTTAATGTCGGCAGTTGGTGAGTTGTGCTGGAACAGACTCCTGCATTCGTTCAATTCACTGATGGTGAGTCCATGATTCTTCGGATGGGACTCATATAGAAGACGATTGAGAGGGTGGTTGTCCTCCAACTCGAAAAAGCTCACAACCAGACACGCATCTCGTCGGACCACATGAAATCGTGATCTGCAACATGTATCACGAGAACTGGTTCGTTGAAACTAACAACAGTTAACCCACTAGACACGTCGCACACCTCTGCATACACTCCTACGCCTTTTGTACTTCGTACAACGATAATAAATCTGCGTGGTTTTCAGGAAACCACGTCATCTTACCTTATCGTACTTCAAGGCAGTTTTCAACCCACGGCTCGTCCCACGAACATAAATAACGCCCACCTCGTCCATGTATCTCTGAAGACACTTCTGAAAGTGTGGGAGGGTGCGAAATTCGCGATCCTCAAACATCGCCTTGAAAATAGCAATGTAATCCATTTCCTACAAATAAAAAATAAACAACTGGAAATGAAATAAAAAACAAACGGCAAAAGTTGATTAGTACATTAAAAATAACCCCAGCATTCTTACGATAGCATTTACACACGAAATCGACCACAACAACGGCATACACACCAGTTTTCGAAGAACAATTACGGGAAGGTGGTTTTTATTAATGGTCAGTTAAAACAAACAGATATGAGGCCATGACGCAGATTTCGATGATTTCAATTTCTGCATCAGCGACCAAGCCATTAAAACAATTTATTCCAGGAAAATAATTTTCCCGAACACGACAGCTCGGGAACTCACGTTCTACGACTAGCATTCATGACCCCAGCGCCACTGGTCTATGGTCGTCCTTTAAGCTTTCCAGCTGATTTCTTCCAACCGTCAGGCAAAGCTGTTATCGATACTCAAGACCATGCCAACAAACTAGCCGATTACATGCGGTCACTACAAGCGAGTGCTACACGCATTCAACAATCCTTGTCTTACGTTCGTGCTTCTGCTAACATAATCTGTCAAGAAACCACTGCAACTACAGCATTAAGGACTTTTCAGTGTCATTAAATGGTCTGTACAAACTTGTGTGATCGACAGTTCCGGTCAACACCTCACGGTCTCGATCGGCCGCCTTAAACCTGCTTTCACTGACTCATCCCCAGTTTGACAACGCAACCATCATCCGAGCCGTCTCCATTTTCTCCAACCTCCGACTTCGCCCCAGCGTTGCCTTCCGCGTCTACTCCCGACGAACTCCCCCCTTAAACTACAACTCGTTCATGGAGGCGCGTCCATTTTCCCGCGCGCTATCTTGAGTAGTTTACCTTTTGCCATTTCGCAATCGTTGTGCATGTGGTAATTCATTACGTGTATTTCACACTTTTGTCGAACAGTAACTAACGGTTTTTCGTAGATACAATTCCCTGGCTCTTTTGACACAAAAGAAACCTGCACATAACTGTAAATGTACTCGGGCGCTGCAGGACGCGCGTTACGTGGGTATCTGCCTTTTTTCTAACGTTCGGGTACTCCATCTTTCCCCATTTCTAGGTCTAACGCGAAGCATAGCAACAGTTGCTGGGCCCAAGGAGAAAACCTTGAATGTCGTAGCACTTTTTGACTGCGCAGTGAGGAAATCACACCCCATGTCACGTCCTCCGAAGGCGTTTTCGGGTTAGCTGGCTCGCGCGCGGCCGGTCAGCAAGACAGCAGCTGTTGCCCAGGATTAACATTCAAAGGTAGGAAGCCTCCCATAGTAGTCACTTTTCTAGGAGGCTGATGTAATGAGACCGCCTTCGACATCCCCAAAATCCTGAACTCCTTGAGACGTGAGAGCTACCTTACCAGTACCATCGCCCCGGTTCACATTACCTCGTGAATGTAAATTCACTACACACCACTAACATCGAAGTTTGTGTGTTGGCGTAGGTATCGCAGTTTTACTCGTAACTCTATAGTGAATCCGCGCCATCTCTACCACTGTAGGTCACGTTCACTAGGGTAACAATGTTTTAGCTATTACCGTTGGGAACTCTGCTCAACCAGTCTGACGCTTGTTTGAATTCGGAAGGTCGACTGGAATTTCCGTCGAAATTCTTCCTCTCTGGCGGCTGCCGTGCGGTTGTGCCCCAGGTTCTTTCACGTCCAGCTCACTAGCGCCCTCAATCGTTGCGTCGAGGTCCGCTTGTGAACGGTGAGTAAGTCAGTAAATAAAGATTGTTTGCAGATCCACCGTCTTCTCTCTGTGACTTCCGATCAGCGTTAATATGAGGCTGGGGGAACCTTGGAAGTACGAATCTCGGCACTAGCATCACGATAGTGTCCAAATGTCGATGACAGCTGGAAAGGCCAATTTGGACGCGAAAAGCTATTTTTCAAAATTCCCTGAAATATTAAATCGCATACTTCGAAACAACTATAAAGATTTTATTGGGTGAAGTACTCGTGCTGTAATGTAAAAAGCAGTTATACCAGAAAATCGTTTTTATTCACAATTCTTTTCATAGGTTTCGCATTTTTGATTAAAAAATGTTGACCTTCGTGATCGATTTTGCGTTTCTAAATTCTCTCACCGGAATTTTAATGGTAGGGTGCATATTTCCGTCTTACAGAAACATTCAACTTCGTGTGATTTGGGAGATAAACAAGGATTTGTAATTCTTAAACACGTTGCATTTACATTGTAGTGTACACTAAAAACCGTGGTGATTTACAATCAAAGCTATGCCGCCACTTTTGTGGGTTAATTATCTCTCTGAGCAGTATATTTAGTCATGGAATCGGACCCAGTGCCTATTTTTATACCGTCTCATATGGACCGTAGAAAGTGTAAAATTAAACTAACCTAATACGGTCGGTTAAGAATAACGCAATGAGTAAACAAGAAGTATATTATCGACGTGAGCGAGCGAATAACGAGACGAAAAGATGGCACAGCGGAACGACGAGGGAGCGCGCATCGCGATTCGTATGTTCGAGTGCGCGGGACACCTCTCGGAATTTCTACTCGTTTAAACAAACGTTCAAGCACATAAAAGCCTGGAAACGAAGATAATACAAATGGCTGTCGTAAATCTGACACGGTTAGCAACTAATAAATAAGGTCGCTACGATGGAAACAACCATCCTATAACGTCATGTGTAATCGTTTTAGGAAAGACAATCCGTCGTCTGGTACCTGCATGAAATACAGACGGGAACATTGAGTTTAGTGATAAAATTGGTTGAGCACATTGTGATGAGATTCCTCCCGAAGAACTCGTAAGTGTAGGATTGTGATTGGTTTACTCCGGAAGACGGAAGGTTATTCAACAGGAGGCAGTTAGTCATATCACAAAGTTTGCAACGGGAGCTTATCAAACAACGTCACGTGGTACACGCCTTGGCAAGCAAACGCATTGGAAAAGTAGGGAAACTTTAATGCTCGCCAAGCATGGTCAGTAAATTGGAGGCGATATAACAAAGTATGACCGTTGAGGAAGACACGGCTCATAACAATTAAAGAAAGTGGTGCTGATGATTGAACTTCCGGAGAGGTTCTGGCAACGAGTTGCGATAGACATAGTTTCACAAAATAGCACACAGTAAGATAATTATTTGGCACTTCTAAAACGCAGAAACCTGTCCAATCTATCCGTGAGAATCTTAAAAAATGGACCCATGATGTGGTGTTTGAAGACTGTAGCCAAAAATCATGAAGTGTCATCGCAGACATAATGGGGAAGAAATCTATGTGGTCTTGAGAGGAACGATTTTGCGGGACAGACAGGCAGGTGCAACAAGTCCTCAGGGACTATTATGGACAAACAGTTGACGAATTTTCGAAGGGTAAAAATTATAGTAGGACTGGACTCATGGAAATTCCTTGTTAGAGGACCTTTATTTCGTGAGTTCGCGTGCACAATTTGATGCCATCGGAAATATAATCGTTCACCTCTAGTTAATGAAAAACTGTGACCAGCTGTCACGCCGATGTTGCTTATCATGTGGTAAATAAAACGTGCTGTTTGAGTGCTTACCGAATGTGAAAAGTCGAATTTCGCAAGCCGTTGTTGCACAATGTAGAAAGAGAAATGAACTAATCTGGCTGCAACATCCTTGTCGTCAAATAGCGATCGTTGAAGTAACTACGACTGGTCCTTTCTAAATCAGTATTGTTTTTAATGAACTGAATTTGCCTGGTTCAGCTAGGACCCTTGCTGTTCTGATATTTTTCAATGCAATATTTCAACAGACTAAAAGATGGAGGACTGAAAGATTTGCCTTCAGTCCTTTTACAGAACACGATTTCTTCTTTTTAGGATCACCAATAGCTTGAACACTTTACATTTCTGAAATTGCCGGTTGCCTCTCTATGTCATGTTATAGCGCTTTAAAGACAACTAACTTCAATACTTTAGAAGATGGTTCTCAGAATTCAGTATGGTTGAATGCATCTGTCGATACGCCCGGAGCTCTTAGCTCTTCTGCTTCTTTGATTTCATTTTCCAACGCCTCCCTCTGGTTCCGTTACAACCCATAATTAAACATAAGTCAGAACGCACTCTTAGACAGCTCCTGCCTATACTCGTAGCAAGTCATACACTCATTAAAACATGTGGCAAAGCATGCCGAAGGTGAACACTCCTATTAATCGATGCCAGCGCGCACATTGCTATCCGTGTGCGCAGCAGTATGCAGGTGTGTTCTGAAACTGCATTTGTGTGGACTAGCATGAATAGAATCACTGGTCTGTTATTTTGTCCGAGCAGCTCGTGTCCAATATGACTATAGCTGGTAAAAAGCGATTAAACGGAGCCTCACGTGTCTTGTTTCTGTCCCATTTAGAATGTCCTAAGCATGTTGATTATACTGCTGATATACTAGAGCTAGTATTGCCTCCTAGTTGCCATGCGTATAGCATTGAGCGACACAATTCTCACTCGAGAGAAATGAAAATATTTTTAGCGGCCTCAAAACATAGTGGAAGAAGGACGGATCCCACCATATAAGTATAGGAGTAGGTAATTTAAAGAGATGACCCCTGTGTCCAGCAAGAGCGAACTTCTGCGAAGTCGCACTGTTTCAGGAAGGGAACGTCAAGTTAACCAGCCATACTCTGCAACGTAATCTGTTTCTATGGTCTGCTGTCCTGTTGATCTCATCAAAGAGTTCATTGTGTGTATATACATCAGCCCAGTGCGCTCCAGTTAAATATGCTGGACTTCATAGGTCGAGTTGAAGTGACTCTTGATTAATTGAGTTCGTCTGTTGCGACAACTGATCTGGACCACGAAAGCAGAAGCATAATGGTTGCCAGCCTTCTTAAGATCTGTCGGATTATTTCTGAGATTGCTGTTTTGAGATTGATTATTTCCGAGTTTGTCGAAAGGTGCCCATAGGTTCCATTAGCTTCCTCAAGTAAACTATATCGTTTATTCTGAAGAGCAATATAAACATCTTCGTTCAAGGGAAGAACAAACGGCGACACCAAAATTAAGTAACAGAGGTATAAAAAAAAGTTGAACGTGAAAACAAGCTGTCTGTCAAATGGTTAGTGACAGTGAACAGTTGACAAGTCTTCTCACAAGAATAGCAGGCGTTAATGGACCAGTCATCAAATGAAAAGTTATATCTGGCGTATATGCTGAACAGATTGAGAATGGAAAATAAAATATATGTAAAATAATGAAGAAAAAATAGGCGAACGATCAGTCTCACAAAATCAAAAAGCTCTTCAGGGCACAAAAGTGCTATCACAGTCAAGGCTCACGCATCGGGACAGGAAAATGTCCTTCATAATGAGACAACTGTCAGATAGGTGGCAACAGTTAACGCCAGGTTCCTCGCATAAATGCGTCGTAGGTTTTTAGGGAACCTAAAATAGTCAATAGACATAAATCCGTGACTGCGTGGGAGGGCAGCCTCAGTCGAAGAATATCGTTACTCGATAATAGAAATATAATACCACGAAAAGAGATGATCACAGGTGAATGAGAAACAGAGTTCACATCACAGGACTGACTGAACAGCGGCATTAAGGGAGTCAGTCCTGTGCTTCACAATCTTGTCTGTCCAGGCTAATTGGCTTCGGTAATCATCCACTATACTGACGTCAAGCACCATAGCAGCGTCGTCACGAACCACGACCACATCGGGTTTCACAAACGTCGTTGGTACTCGTAACTCCTCGAAGACTGTATGGCCCAATTTGCGCAGTCGCTTTTCCAGGCCCTTAGTCACACGGTTGTGTCGGGCATAACGCACGTCATGGGTGATCCAGCATGACTGTAGGATATGAGCAAGGCTTTCCGGTTGACCGCAGTTGCCACGGCAGAGAACTGAGTGGTCACTTCGGCCACCACGTGAATTTCGGACTTTAGTCCGCAACAGACTACATCTGAGCTGAATGGCACGAATAAAGATTCTAGGGAAGATGCGATCTGGGTTAAACAGCCAACGATTAGAGATCGGAGAGCGTGACACTTCCTAACGACCACGACCATCAAGCGAATGGTAGAGTTTATCCATCCATGCCATATGGGCTTCATCTTTGTTCGTCACCACTACACCCTGGATACGTACTAGGATGCTCATTTTCTTCAAAATAGGGCCAAACGAATTATTTTTGACCACATTTCGCAGAACCGGACTTTGATTGGAGAGAAGTCTCTCCATTCGAGATTTACGCGAGATTGGAATAGTTGTAGACAAACTCAGGATGCCCAAACCGCCCAGACGAATTGGGGCGTGGATTTGGCTGATTGTTGTGTCTTTAGGAGGACAAAGCCACTGCCGAACGAACCGGCGAATCGTATTGTCCATGGCTTTGAGCGTGTTACGGTGGACTCAGCTGAATACTAACGAGTAGTTCATCTTCGGGATCAGATGTTGTCTCAGGAGTACAAGATGTTGGTGTGGCTTCAAGGGCGCTTTGGTAGTTTTATCCAGCATCGTACAAAGTTGCAGACGGTGACTAGTGAATGCTTTACACCTCCAGGTGAACGGGATACCTAGATAGGTCACCGTGTCGGAGGCGCTTAGTGAATGTTCAATGTCCGGGCCGAAGTGGATAGACTCATCGGAAATGTCAGTTACATTGTGTTTATGGTCACCACGGATGATCATGAGTTTAGTCATATGCGCGTTGATCTTCAGTTCGGAAAGTTCCAGGACACTAGCGGCGGCTGCAAGCTTTTCGGAGAGATGCGTAGGATCCTCAGCTAGAAGGATCAGATCGTCGGCGTAAACGAAACCGATAACCAGTGTGTCGTGGAAGTGGTAGTCAAGCTCCGGTCGATATGTTGCCAACACTTCATCCATTGCCATAATGAATAATAGCGGGGACTGTGGGTCAACCTGGCAAACACCACGCTGGGATCAGAGAACGGTGTCATTGAGCGCGGCGGAAGCATTTATGTAGGATTCGGTAATGGGATGCGTTAGAGTTGGGGGAACTCCGAAGGCTCGGGCCGATCTGATGATCGAATCTTGCGAGACGGAATCAAATACTTTGGACACGTCGATAAAGGTCGCACACAAACTTGAAGACGTGATACATGAATTCCTAAGCAGCGCATGAAGCAGGGAGGCTGCCTCAAGGCAACCGTCACTATGTTGGAATACAAACTGGAGAGCGGGCAGTTGCAAGCGTGAATTCCAACGATCGGCTAATTTCTTGTGGAAAAAACGTATCAACGTTGAAGATACGGCGATAGGTCTGAGCTTGGTGGGAGATGAAGGATTGTTTACTTTGGGTACAAGCGTGATGCGAGAACTGCATGAATAGATTGGACAGCCTTGGGTCAGCAGGAAAATGTTGAAATATCCAGCCGAGGCATCAGCTTTCATATGCTTCGAATGTTTGGGCAACAACTTGTTCAAACCCGGAGCACTGTTTCCCAGATGCTTCAAGGTGCATGATACTTCGTCTCCAGTGATCGGGTCGACCAATTACCAGTCCGGAGGCCGAAATGTGCTAGATGGTCGCTCATCAACACGTGGATGAGCCGATAGTACCTCGGACCAGTATTCGTTGGAATTATCTGGTAGGCCGCGGTTCATAATAATAATATATATTTCGCAACGCGTTTGTGAGAAACACTATCGGATGTGCGGGGTCATGACAGATAATTACACGCGGTACAAGCAACAAATGGATATATAACAAGACAAACATGAAATCTGTTGACCAAAGAAGACGTAATCAGATGGAAAATAGTCACAGTTTACAACGTTCGATTCACACATAATGATAAAAGATAGTTCGTCTGTTCCACGGATTCAGTCCAAAAAATGAAATGTTACATTAATTTACCTCTTACAAGGTTAGGTAAAGACGACGTTTCAATTATTTCAAGGTCATGCGGGGAAATACGTGCAAATTAAGCTTCGAAGGATTTCGCCGTTATTTGACATAACGTCATTCGGGAAAAATGTTGAAATAGTTCAGTTTTGGCGAAGTAGGACGAGAAGTTTCAAAATCGGGCCAAGAATTAAGCGCGGGACTTCGATGATTGCCCGATAACGTCAAAACGTTGACAATTTCGTTAATCGCTGGGCCAATATCAGATTCATCGAGAAAAATGTTCTTGCATTACGGATGCTCGTGGGAATGAGAACAAGAGCGCAATGTCATGTGTTAAATGGGAAAATGTGAAGTAATCACATTTACTATGAAGATTATTGTAAATGTTATATTTTTTGACAAAACATTTACGCGATATCAATATTTTTGTGTTTTTCCAATAAAGTATACAATATTCGGAAATAATTGTTATGGCATTCTGCGATAATTGGGTAACCAGCGGAAACTTTTAGACTGATTATCATGTGATAATCAAAACTCCGTCCGAAGTTTTGACGTCAGTTTGTTTCAAAGGGTCAATTTTTAAGCTACAAATCTATATTTTATTGCCCACAATAGTTACTAATGTTTCAAGGCAAGGGGACAACACACGATATGAATTGAGGTTTCAGTGGGTTTATGATGTATTTTTGACATCAGTTTGTTTTATATGGTCAATGTTTATGGTAGACTATGTATTTCAATGCACATGACAGTTACTAATAGATAATGGGGATGGTTTGAGGCAGGGGAGACAAAGCATGATGTGAAATAGGGTTATACGTAGATTATATAAGGTAGACGAGGGAGTATTTTTTCTCAGTTTTCTGTGGAGAGCTTTTGTATGTCGGCCAAGTTAACCGTCAATACTACCATTAATTATAGTCTGAGTTATGGCCAAGGTGAACAAGTTATCACGAATGGGCATATATATATATAAAATGTGGAAAAGCATATATGTGAGATATAAGGTAGAATATGTATTTCATAGCACGCTACAGTTATGGATAATGGAAAATGGGGAGAGGTTGAGGCAAGGGAGACAACGCACGATGTGACTTGTAGTTATTATTAGTTTATATAAAGTAAACGGGCGAGTATTTTCCCCCACAGTTTTCTGTGGAGAGTTTTTGTATGCCGGCGAAGTTAGCCGTCAGTATTGGCTACCATTAATTATAGTCTGAGCGATTACCAATGTGAACAGGTTATTACGAATAGGCATATATATAAAATGTGGAAGAGTATATTTGTATGTCGGTATATATCTCACAGGCAGTTCACCAGTTTCCAGAACAAACTGCAAACGCGGCGTCTTTCTTACGCTGGTGGTAGGGCGTTTGGATAGCTGCGCACAGTTAGCCTTCCGTATATGTTTCGTGGTCAGGTAGGTTCCGACGTAAACACGACCACGTCGTCGAGTGACAAAACGCCAGGTGTACGGAAAGGCTAGTGAAGCGTGCATGTTTAGCAGCGATTTAGCTTGTACCACTGTGAAGATACCTGCCTGAAGACCACGGGCAATGGCTAGTAGCTCATCACAGTGAACAGAAGCCTCGCTATTGGACCAGTTGGACCAGTTGGGTAATCACTGTTTGTATCAAACAGGTAAACCACTCAGAGTGATCAGCGGCTTGGGACTCAATATCCGA
>JTDE01001214.1:130753-161661 GCA_014338405.1 Paragonimus skrjabini miyazakii
ATCGGCACATCTGATAAGAGAAGCCGATTCTTGCTGAGAACAAAGGGATCCGGCAGTTTTCATGGACATGGGCTTCTCATGATTGCGTTCGACGGGATGTACATGCCTTCTGTGTTGACTGAGACCAATTTTGGTGAAGAAGCTGCGCTCACAGTTGGCACAGTCAAAGATTGTGGTAGGCTGGGTGCCCACTTCCTGCTCTGGACCATTCTTGCGTCGATGCATACGAGTATGCGCCGACAAGCCAGCATTCGATTTGCAAATCTGGCCACATTATGAACAGGTGTACTCTGCTCGCCTATCCTGTGTACTGATAGTTGCCTGCACGGAGGTGCTGACGGTAATTTCATTATCTTGATCGAATGTAACCAGTACGATTAAAACCAGGTAGAGTGGTTGGCCCTATCTGGAGTTGCTGAACTCTTAGCCAACCAAGGTTTGCACCGAGACCGCCCAGCCGGCACCACAAGGTGGTGGTCCAGCGCGCCGACCATCGTATCAGGATACTATTAACTTCCAGACACTTTACACAATGCAATACAGCATTTGCCATCGATGGTGCAATCAAGTGGCTATCCCCGTGCACTCATCGAGCAGTACAGCTGGCCGGATCAGGATGCACCAAGAAAAAATACTGGACTAGTGTCACAAGTAACTTACGAAGACGGTGACGTGATGGAATAAGTCAGTTGACCACTCTGATCAGCATCCAGCCGAACATTCTACGCAGCTCCTTCATGTTGCCTCAGTTAACCAGGTGGACATCAGTCTCTTAGTGGGAAAGTTCAGTATCTCCATACTTCAGATATCTCACTGTATGTGCCAGTTTATATATGGGTGCCAGACCACACAAACGGGTGTTTTCTAAATCGGGTACCTGAGCCCATTTCAGCATGGGTTTCTTGTGGGGGAAGCCGGTCCTGACAACTTGAATAGCGCAATCTGTGCAGCTCAAACAACCAGTATCTTAAATAGCACGTTACTTGTTGACTACTAGACATCGAGCCAAAGTGACCATCATTTCGATAGTCGACTACGTGGCCAATAATGGATGACTGTTTCAGTACTGGTCCTTCCTATAACATGCATTATTGGTACATTCATTCCCAATCGAGTATATTACGAACTCAGATGGTGATGTTGCCTGTCAATTGCAAATCTTATGGAAGATACTGATCATTATTTTTCGCATCTACCAACAACCAAAGTTGTTTGCTGACTGTCTGTAGTGGTGACTCTTTCAGGTGTGATAATGATCTCTTTTACCAGTTGAAAGGCACAGAATTCGAATGCGGCGGGTTCTGTCTTGCAACTGTGCTTGTTGAAGCCATCCTCATTATTCACATACTTAGGTTCATTACTCTCATATGAAGATAAGCGTGAATCCAATACAAGTGATCATGACCTATGAATAAGGCGGCAATTCAAATGTGATGAAAGAATGAAGCAACCTGCGAGTTAAACAATCATACACTTATGTATCAGAATAAACGATCTCACAAAACAGAGTTTGGATTTGTCGCAAACATAGTGGATGTTCTTGGGAGCACGAAACCTCCACAACACGCTTTTCTGTGCTATCGACCCGAAAAATCATGTCATTAATTTCGACTCAAGGCTGAATACCAGTTCAGGGCCTACTCATACAACTCTCTTGCGCACTTAATCAAATGGTACTACATTGAAACCAGTTTATGACAGCGCATTCTCTTCAACGGTTCCAGAGACAAACTAACTCTCCTAGGGTTGGATATTGAGGGAGGCATTTATTGAATCGCCAGGTCACGCGTAGCTCGGTGTGTACTCGAAACGCTAGCGAACGACTCAGTAACGATTATCCCAGAAAAAATCATATATATATGCGTCGACATACCCTGACCGCAGCCATCTATTCTCTAAAGAAAGCATATATGGAAGTTGCAGAAGTTAAAGACGCTGAATTACAGCTCCGAGCGTTGTTG
Source organism: Paragonimus skrjabini miyazakii (assembly GCA_014338405.1). Lineage (NCBI taxonomy): Eukaryota > Metazoa > Platyhelminthes > Trematoda > Plagiorchiida > Troglotrematidae > Paragonimus > Paragonimus skrjabini miyazakii. The sequence continues at coordinate 132,715 of JTDE01001214.1, forward strand.
GAATCCCTCCTTTAGTAGAAAGTTGTCCTCCGGTGTCCCCACGTTGCCCTAAAAGTGGTCCGTAAGTATAACGGACAGTCAAGATAAAAACGGCCGGTCTGCATATTACACTCGCGTTTTTCCCCAGGGTATTGATTCGCTCGGTATTTGCTAAACATAAGTGTGGTGAATTTGATGTAGAACATATTGAAGCGTGCAGCCGTATCGACGTGGACGAAAGATCGGCGCACTAGTAGACAACTGATTGGTTTTGTTTGCAGTCGTGATGTGATTACTCGAGCATCTCTATTCACCGAACTCCCTCTTGTTGTGATTGCCTCCTTCTCTGTTGATCACACGCATTCCTTCTCTCTGAGAGTTGTTAAGAGACTGGTTAACTTGCGGAATGGATAGTCATCTTTCGGCGGCTGATGTTTAGCTGGTTCATAACTACATTCTTCGTTCTAGTTCATTTTCAATTTGCACAGGACGAAGTGGCTGTCGCCAACCTAACATCCAGAATATTTGCCTCAGGATGCCAGAGAACAGCATACAGAGCTGCAAATGTCCCACATGAAGAGGGATTTGCGGATTTTTCGAGTTCCGATTTTCGATTTCAAAGCCCGTCTAGATTATTGAGTAATATATGTGGGTAATTTGGGCTATGTCGGATTCGTATATGCTTGCCACACGAATTTCCTCAAAAATCGTGGTTGGTATGACATGAGAAACTGGAAGATGACGGACGGCCGGCAATATCTGTTATACATAGCACCTGTGACTTTAAAAGATATCCTTGATAAAATATATTATAATCGTTTATTAGCCCTGTTTATTAGCATATACCATTCATGTCACACACTTTTGTAAAAGACTCACTTGAGCTTTGTCTGCGACGTTATAAAGTTGTGTGTCACAATTTAAAGATTTGTGTTGTTTGCGAGAGACGGTGTACAACGTACACGTTGTAGATGACAACATAGTTCTGTCGTTCAATTACCCGACGTTGTTAATAACTGCGACCCATTTGGTACATTTTCCGTGTTTCCTTCCGAGTCCTTCATGTATCACTTTATATTTACTCCGTACCCACAGGAGTGATTCTTACGAGGAAGGGCGCTGAGACAGGTGACGGCTTACTGCTACACGCGGCCATCTAAACTTAGCTAAATGGAACTATGAACAGGAGAGATGCAAGACGGCGAACTGGAAGACGTTCTAAAGATATTCTGGCGGTGTAATCATCGTAAAATTACACTTGAAACGACAGTTTAGGCAATCTTTTTCCTTGGAAACTGAAATATCTTTTTTATCACAGAAATTGTTTTCCGTGTGCGATTTTTTCACGACCCTATTACTGTAACGTTGTTTGTGTATATACATATATCAGTTTTGCGGCCACTTTCATTGCTTCTTGCTTTTAGCACAGTTACATTTGGTTTCCACGACTAACGAGCAACGGTGGGGCGTACTATCGTGTGGTGGGGTGAGGGTGGGTTTTGGTGGGGTCACATTGTGGAGCAGGTTGGGTCATAGTGGCGTAGAGATGGGTGGGGTAGTCGTGGTGCCGGTGGTGGTGAGAGTGTTGCGTACCCCACTGTTACCCCACTTATAAAACGGCGGGGTGACGGAGTGATCTGGGTGCTGACCCTACCGTCACCCCACCGTGAGCACCACTACCACCCCTCCGCCACACCACCAGATGATGCGCTGCCCCGCCGCCAACCTACAGTCAGCCAACCATGACCCCACAAAATTGTTGGGGTGACGAGCGAATGTGCTGGTGGGGATGTACTCCAAACGCTTCAAAACGTACATCTCGTCACTTTCCGCACGTGTTCGTTCTCCAACTTGTTCATGGTGATAGTCATTCGGAAAAAGCAGCTATTAGTGTGAACGTATACTGCATTCTCAGACGTTCATAATAGTTTATGTCAACTGGACGGAGCAGCCATTAGTGTGAACGCATAATGCACCCTCATACGTTGTTCATAACTCGAGTGAATGAGGTTGAAGCATTCACTAGTGTGAACGCATAGTGCATCCTCATACGTAGATCAGAGCCTGAGTCAACTGGACGGAGCATCTACTGGTGTGAATGCATGCTGCATTCTCAGACGTTCATCATAGCTTAAGTCAACTAGATGGAGGAGATACTAGTGTGAACGCGTACAGGATACTCAAAAGTGATCCATATTTTAAATGAACCAGGTCGAAACGTCTACTATTGTGAACGCATACTGCATACTGAGACGTTCTTTGTGGACCAGGTCGGCAGGACTGTGGTAGCGATTTCATCCTCTGGATAGTTCAGAATCAGCAATGTTTGATAATGATTTCAAGTGTATTGTGCTACTTACAACTCCTCTGTGTGATATAAGATGGGGAACAGTTTGACGAGTTCAGACAGCCCTGGAACATCTGCAATAAAACTTGGTTGATTAGACGTTAAAAAAGGCACAGGACGATAAATAAGAGAAGGTACAGACAAGTCTTGCTGAATTCTGACGGTGGTGAAGATAATGACCAACAGTTGTCAGAAACAGAGGTCCCAGTGACACCTTCTTTCGACAAACCGTGGCTGCAGTGGTACAAGAAGCGATGTTAACAGTCGCCGTAAAACACCTGGTGGAATACAAAACTCTATAGTGGCTCACAACACAATAAGAGGTCTGTCACAAAACTGGGAAAACGAAGATAAACATAAACCATATAATTCAAGATGATGTCGCACACATCCTGGTCCAAGAATTTGTTCCCACAGTACCACAACCAAGATTCGTGGTCGGAAAATTGTGGAACACCAGAAGGGACAACTGGTGGTCTGAGGGTTAGACATTAACATGGTGGGACAGTGCAGAACATACAGATATGCTTCTGACGTTGGCGACAATATTGTCCTGTAGTAGTGAGAAACAGGATTCTGATTGTCACGTCCACTGGATAAGTTGTGGCTGTAATAGGTGTATCGAGTTTCGAAGCCACAGTCATGTGAAAATCCGACCCAACTCAATTCCCCCCAAACGGTTATCCCTGTATATTCTACCGCCCCTGTTTCTGGCCGTTAATTGGCCTTGACCCAGATGTTTTTGTTTTATCGCGTCAATTAACAGTTGTGCGAATAGCTACTTGTCGCTTTTGTACTTTGCTTGAGTGGTGCGTGCATCACTTTTTGGAGCTCGGCTCGTCCCTGTTGTTTTTGAACCTATTGACTGCTCGAAAGAGCTATGTTGGGTATGCATGTCACATTATATGCTTATAGTTCATCTTTAGCCTATTTGGCATCAAATTGTAACTATCTCCCGGAAACGATCCGTCGATCGAGACTGTTGAGGTTGTCTAATTATTAACTTTGATCATTTTTTCGATAGTACCGTGGCATTGTGAACCAATCTTGTTTTGACTATTTGGGATCGTTGGTTTATTGCTACGCGTTACTCAACGTCTTCGTGGAAGACCGTACAATAGTGTTGTGACCGCAAAAGATGCTTGGCCTGAGAATTCGTTCATTGTGCAAACTCCCGTACAGGTCAAGTTAAAAACTACACCACAAACGCACACACTCATTTGCACGGCGGACGTGCATTCAAATACACTGGGTGACAGTACGCTGTCATCCGCCCGGGTGAAACTTCTGCCTCAGTGCGTACACACTATTTCGATGGTCTCTTGTTTGTCGTCTTCCTGGCGTTCCGAGCTTGCCCTCTTGTTCCTGAATGTGGTCTGTGAGTAATATACTACTTGTGAGTAGTATACTACTCCTGCCATAGGATCGCTGATGTCCATAGTCACCCCCAGAGCATGTCACACAGCTACCACAATCGATGGAATTTACGCCTACTTTGGTTTTAACTGCGGATTGTGTACTGTGTTCTGCCGGCCCCCAAAATTGCCTGCGACCAAATGTAACCGTAGTCAAACTTCCATGAAGCGCGAGTAAACGACTCCCAATATAGGCAGCTAAGGCTAATCATTTGCAGGATTATGGAGCAGTTTCCTCCAACTGCGTTTGTTTTCGGCATACACAGAAGGCCAGTGAAACCGTCTGGTGTTCGAGAGTACATGCTACAATACATCGCCGGCGTGAACATTCGTTACCGCGGCGGCCTGAACATTCTCGGAAGCAGTAAAATATCTTCGCTGTTCTTCCAAGCGTCGTCGGTGATACACCGGTTCGCTGTTTTGTTAAACATAACAAAAAACATTGGCTGTGACCGTTGATTCCACTGTGTTTTGCTCATAAGGCGAAGAGTTGCCTTTCCAATTCGTGATTTCTCAATAACGGATGAAGTTTGTGATCCCCAGAGAGATTTACACCGTCGCACAAGTGTTTTCTATTTTATTTCCCCTACTGAAAATGGGGCGAAGGTTCTTGTCGGGTTCCGTCGTATATCCCTCCCCTTTGGTCATTTGAGGGATTCGTTTGAACGTATTCACAAACAGTTTAGTCTGGCAAATTGATTTCATACGGTCAGGCGGTGACCGTATGTTTTGACTTAGGTTCTGATAAACGCAATCCGGTTTCTTATCTGGCAGCGGAGCTTGCACCTTCACGTCTTCACAACTGGCTAAGTGGAATATCCAGTAGTTTCAGACGCCCAATCCAGTCCAAACTCAGGAGATTCAATATTGAATGCTCGGTGAGATAAATTGTGCCACTCGCATGGACATCACGACATTCAATATCACAGTCTAACTCATCAATCAGTACCAGTTTTTCTCCAGATGCATTCTGAGCTCAAGTTTCTGTTCTCTTATACGCCGGACGGCCAATACTGTTCCACGTTTATCGTGAGATCAACGTACTGTCAGAACCGGTGTCTGACTGTAGGCGTGTAGGACAGCCGTTAATTTTCACCGACACGTACTTTCGGCGTGCAGCGAAGCTGGGGTTAAATGTGGCCAAAACGGAATTCAGCTTTGCGCGTCGCTTCTTCGGTTTCTTCCGACGGTTCTTCGAAGACGAGGGTAGGATTCTGGGTGACAGAGTTTAACGGCAGCACGTCTCCTTGTGTCCGAATCTTCTGCACTTCTGGCATTTCTGGTGCTTGAATGGACAGAACTGCACAAAATGCCAATAACTGCACTGCCAGCATGCAGTTTGGGGCTTGGATAAATGTTCCGTATCATGCTTCTCGGCTCTTCGGTTGCGTGGCCGCTGCGAAACGGCATAGACTGAAGGTAACCCTGATTGTTCAATCATGGCAGTGTCATGTTTCAAACTGATCAACCGTTGGCACTCCGCTGTCACAGATGCCAAAGTCATGTCAGGGTCTTGTTCAATCTTGTTCAAAATTCTGTTACGAATGTCAGCATCTTCGTTGGATTGAAGACCGCAGACGAATACCAGACACTTGAATTGATCTTCTGTCATTGTCTTCAACTTGAACTTTTCACATTGTCTGTTGACTGTACTCGTGTAAGTGACAAAATCTTCATGTTCATTTTTCATCAGCTTGAGGCATTGATACCGGATATTGAACAAGGATGATTGCTTCACGAAAATATTCGTCAGTATTTTTAGTGTTTCCTCAAAGGTAAGATCACGAGGTTTCTTTGGCAGAATGAAATCAGTAAACCTCGAATGTTCTGTCGTACTGAGTTTGCGAAGAAGCAATCGCACCTTTCCTGCATCATCCATGTCAGCCAACTTCACTCGGAAGACATCTTCGTATCGGCTGAACCAGGATTCGAATGTCACTCCGGCATCGGCATCATAAGCGAATTCATTAGTGCTGTTCGTGATCGTGTCCACCGTTGAACCCGGTTTGACGTTTGAATTTGCTGACATCAGAGATAAGTTGCGCGTTAGTGTTTCGATTAATTTCAGTTGAGCTGCATCAAATTGTGCCTGTTGCTGTTGCAGGATCAGTTTCATTTCTTCCACTGAGATTATCATTTTTCGCGTGGGTTACATGTGTAGCACCCGAAGTTTCCAGTTATTGGATCGTCCCTCAATACGAGCTCAATCGTTTGCCCTCAGAACCGAGAAGAAGAATGGGTGCGGCAACAGCGTTTATTTGGGAAGACAACGAGGTGAGTTCATTAGGCCACAGAGGCTCTACATTTATAGGTCCAACGGAGAACGAATCACTTTAAAGAGGGGCATTAGAAAGTGCATTCGTGAGAACAGTTCACATGATGTGCCGGTGTTCGATCGCGCAGCTGCAATCTAATTGAGATTAATGGACTGAGTGAGTTAAAGCATATCAATTAACTCGAAACCGGATCGATTACCTTTGCTGCCTCGTTAGAAGATGCTTCACCTAACAGGTGGCATTTGATAAAATACACCCTTTCTGTTTATTTGTGGGAAAACATTTAGCTCAAGTAAATCTGGGCATCGCATGAGTCCTACTTCCGCTCGTGCCATGTATGCCCGTATAAAAAGACACATACCCACACTCTGGCCGATCTTGAAATATAGCTGTCCTATTGTTGAGTGCATGTGCTAGAAAGCGCTGAAGTTCAGGCGGACTTCATTTTATCGTGACCCCTTTGCATTGTAAGGGTTGCTTGGTTCGGAAAAGTATGGCCACTTTATGGTGCGGCTCATTCGTACACACATTTTGTTCTTCTTCAAGGATGTTGGTTTGTGCTCCATTTGTCGGACAGTTACCTGCTTCAGTCATTGCGTGGTTTGTTTGTATTTAGGAACATCCTGACGTTGTATACAATGGACATAGCTCAGTTCATCTGACTGACGATGGGCTGTTTCGTGAGCCGCTGAACAACGTTCTTGTTTTTTAATTGAGTCATTTTTCTCTCTAAAGAGGGTATGCGGTTTTGGTCTTGATAGACCGTCGGAACAAATATTCCGCCGACTCACGAATCCAGTTGTGAACAGAAGGTTCGTGTCAGTGTCTCCGTAAATGACGTCGATGCGACAGTGAGTGTGGGTAGGGTTCCCGGTGAACATATTCCATAAGAGCATTCAACAACTATCCCAGTAGTGACCAATTCGCGGTATTATGTGTGAGTGATTCCGTGTTCCTCATAGAGCTGACAACGTACTCATTATTTTACACACGTCTAGTAAATAGGGCACGGTACTGTGTCCTCATGTTTTTTGCTTCCTGTATAGAGTGAATGTATGTAAAAATCACAGTGCAGATAACCCACTGTTAGTACGTTTTTCTCTTACGAATGCACTCTATTGTGCAATTCAGATAACATTTTCCAGTTGCTGCTACCGGTAGTGGTTGCATGATAACAGGAACATCAGTCAAGCGGGGAACAGCTCTGGCCACATACAAGCGTATGCTGCTTAACATGCAACCTCTACAAGTTTTTGCCATTGTGGAAGAAGCGTACGTTGCGCTAGAGACAGGGTACAGTTGAACTTGTTACATAACGCATTTAAGTTGCGTGCGCAGAGGATTTCAAGTTGAAGCGGAACATGCTTCAAGACTCCAGCTCTGCGTTACCTGATGCAGCCGACAAATTGGCAGATTTTAACTTCTATTTGCCAACGAGAAAAAGGTTTTTTGACCAAATTTATTTAATGAAGTGAGAGTCAAGCTTTAAATGACCTCTACCTCAGAGAGAGGACGACAGAGAGAGGAGAGAGAGAGACATAGGAGAGAGAGAGGACGAGTCAGAGAGAGAGGATGCAGTCAGCTTCACGCAGAATGGAATGCAAAGAGCTACTCAATGTCCGCCGTTGAGTGCACATTTCCATCATCTCTGACAACAGTGTTGAAACACCTTGCCTCGATACCTATTACCTAAATTATACTGCACTACGTAACCCCTTATATTTCAGCCCTTCGTGCCCAATCGGTATTCTTCAACGGCCTCCGTCACGCCCACAACTGGTACGTAAGCACCAGGTGACAAAGTCACCTGGCTTTAAGCCACTAATCGGACTTTCGACAGGATTCCTCATTACTTAATCAATCCACTTCGGAACAACACTTCGTGGGCGTTCATGCAGCCTTCTAGTTACGGACAGACAGGGTGCAATCCGTCAGAAATCATCCAGCTAGTACGCAGGTTGTTCATAGCATACTGACCTCCATAAATGATATCCCTTTACGTAAACGGCAGCTGCAACATGCGAAACACAACGGTGTGCCAGCTAACTTGTCTGGAATAGGGGATACGAATCTTTGTGATTTACGTCGAATGTTACCCTTGCTATATAATGTGCCATTTTTCAAGCAAATGAGCTGAGGTAGGTTACAAGAAATATAGCAAAACAGCAGTCTCAGCATCATAAAAGTCGGCAAAGGCATGAAGACGTTTTTCCTTCCTACGGTTATACTTTAGTCTCCATTTCTAATACCGGCCGAATCCAAAGAGCAGAAAGTGGAATGGGAAGTGAAAAGATGGCCGCACTATGCACGAGACTGGATTGAATGAAAAAAAGACAAAAACGATGCCAACCAGCGCTATTACTGAGAATACACGTGTTGTGGTACAGGATACGTATTAGTAATCGCAACTGCAATTACCTGTAACCCACAGCCAGTTTCTGCGCAACGCCTGTTGATTTTGTTATGGTCTGTCGGATTATTTCTGAAATTGCTGGACCTTTTTTATTATTGGTGGAAGATGGCCCTGTGTTATTATCTTCCTCAAGCAGACTGCATTATTCCTCTTTAGTCACATATCATTTGCTGCTACCGTGTCCCATTACTCGTATTCAGTACGAGGCTTGGAAAGTTAGACACTTTCTCGAGCAACTTATAATTCTTATCTTTTCTTGATACGCGAACAGTCGTTTGGATCTGACCCAACCAGTGACAACTTGTTCGAGAGGGCTCAGTTTCGTTTTAACGTCCCCTAATACTGAGCGATGCCTAGTTGTCGGTTTCGTCCTACGGACGCATCCTTTGTTCAGTTTGTGGGGATTTTTCACATTCCTGATGAAAAACTTAAATTTACTGTACGTTGATTCAGTTGGTACCGTATTAAATCCAGTTGTTACGAGTGCCCTCTAATTAACCATTTCGAGAATTGACCATATTCTTCGCCGTAGGATAGTGAGAAAGGCATTAACTGGATCGTTAGATTACGCGTATCTCGGTGTGAGACTGAATCATTAGCAAACAGTTTAACAGTACTCGAATCCCTCAATATTTTGCTCGAATACTTCGTCTTTCAACGATGGTGGGTTGCCAACGCTCTTCTATTATGGAATTCCGGCATTCTCCGAGAAGGACGAGGTTGGACGTTGTGGCGACTATCACCTGGCCTGATACCTACGGCATTGTCGAGGCTGGTACTGCTTCTCTGGATCAATAATCTGTCACCCGGTAATCAAGCGCTGCCCTGTCACTTGACGTTGAGGTAATGTTCCAAGACCCCTTCCCCCTTTTGGACGAGAACCAGCCGGACAAATATACCTACGGCGACGCTTGCTTTCTCTATTAACCCTATTTATCAAGTTTACGAATAAGTCAATAGTTGTACATTGGCGCAAATTGTAAGTTCGCCGGCCAAGTGGAACAGATTGTAACCTGCGTGTATCTTTCTTGCTATTATACGATGCATTTCAATACAGTTATGTTGAGTATGAAGTGCTACTTATAATTTATTTAGTGAATTTCAGTTTTTGCCTAGTGTGTGATTGTGGTGGATTGCCAAATCGGAAGTGCGAGTATCCCAACATTCGGCAGAATACCACAAAACAGATTGTGGACAACACGGGCAACCAGACGAGACATGGCCCAACAAGGTCGGACGAACGAACGAGAAATGGCAGACGGAAAACCCCCAACAGAAGACATCGGCCGCACACAAACCAGACAGTAGTGCACAAGACGTGTGAGCGGAGACTGGGGCTGTGTTGTGGACCGCGATTCCGGCTCATAAACACGAGTGCACGCGTGGAGTGAAAACCGGCGTGTTGGGCGATGAAGACTGTGTTTTATTGAACGCCCTTTCTCTATAAGATGACTGAAATTGTTTGCCCATGCAGATGCATTTGCATAAGTCGTTTCACTCTTTTCATTTGGTCAACGTACGTTCTAACTTTTGGCATTCAATCCGTTATCTCGCAGGTAAGGTCAGGCGATACATGGTAAAGTTTGTTACTGGGGTCATATAGTGTGTTGATCTTGTTAAGGTCTGTTGCATCGTCTTGATATCGTTGTGCTTTGTTTGATTAGTGTTGAAGGGCGGCCCAATGTTTCATTATCTTCCCTAAAAGTATACAACATTAACAATTTTTATTCTTACACTAACTACTATAACCGTTTCTTTTACTCTTATTCAGTCTGAGCACTATACATTTCTAATTGTCAAAGTAAAGCATTTGTCCATATTTTTTCCTGAGTAGCTAATCGTTCTTATCATTTCTTGATGCGTAAACAACCATTTTGCCGCCACCCAACCAATAACCATTTGTTTGAGTGAGCTCAATCCCGTTTTATCGTCCCCCATTACTGAGCGGTGTCTAGCTGCCAACTTTGTTGTATGGGCCCATTCTTTATTCAATTTCTGAAGATTTTTCACATTTGAGATGAGATACTTAATTTTCATGTAAATTGATTCAACTAATACCGTATTAAATTTAGCTTTCACGAGCGCCCCCTAATTGAACGTTTCGAAGGTAGATTATCCTCTCTGCCGTTGGATATTGAGAAAGGAATTGTTGAGTCAACAGATTACGCGTAACTCGGTGTGAACCTGAATCCTTGGCGAACGATTCAGTCTAGTGTTATCTTTAATTTCACCACCAGCCAGATGTAAGCTGAAGGAAACCTATCTACCAATAAGAAATATCACAATGCACAAAATTGCAGTGGGTAATACGTATGCATGCGTCTACAATATTTCGTCCTATATCCATATTCATGTCTTCTACTTGGGTTGGTGGACGATGTTGGGTATTCTTAGTAATGAAGTTGGATGAATCAAATAAATATTACGTGGTGTTTGAGGAAACAGTAAAACTGGGTGCGTAGGTGCATTTTACAAAGGGAAAACTTTTGTCGCCGGTCCCATTTTGTCCTTATGGCTCTCCAAGGAGGAACCATTTCATACCACAGTTTGACCGTCGATAGCCAGACAAACCCGTAAGGGTCCCCAGACGAACCAAATGGGGTTTGCCATTGGGGTTCCCGAATAGCCCATTTCTCATTTCTGTAAATCCTTGAAACGATTACCGCTCACACAAGTTCATTCTGTATATTTTGAAGCAGCCAATTGGACCAGTTTCCATGTGTCCTTGAGAAAGTAAATTCGGGATATCAGATAATTTCTCAAAATTCAGACCCAAGCAGCTCGATAAATGTCTGAAGGTTGATAACAAAATGACCCAAGTTGCTAATTGCTTGCTGAAGCAAATATGTGGGATTGCCAACGCAACATTTCATCACTTTTGAATTCCACTTTCTGGTCAGCTGGAACATTAGATGAACAGCGCCTGAATGTCAAAGATGTTGTGAAGGATGGGCTGATAAGTTCACACAACAAAAATGTGAGAAGGATAAAAGGTCAGCAAAAGTGACGGTCCAAAAGGGTAGACGTTCAAAATGCGATGTGCAATAATCAACACGTATCTAATACGAAACCTATCCAATGGTGGGGCTGCTGTAAGTGGCATGGCAGCAAACAACCTCAAATAATGTGTGGATTTCTAAAATCACTGTGATAAATGCGTTCAAGTTAGTTATAATTGCTGTCGAATGGTTCATTAAAGATTCAGCTCCGCACTGTGTGACGCGTAATATGATAGTCCAGTAACGCTGTTCTTGATATGGTTACTGAGGAGACGCTCCAAAAAACTGTATTTCTTACGGTATCAAGTGAAAGTGTATTGTGGTGACAATAACCCAGATTATTTTTGTTAGTCGCATTCCATTGTACATTTTTGTTCGGTTGGGTTTTATGTCTATTTTTGTTTAGTCAAGCTGTAATATCTGTCATGGGGTTGACATCACAACTCGCTTCGCGCATCGCTAGCTTGATGTGACCTCCCAGTACACGTTAATTTTGTGCATCGATAGCAATACATGAGGCCGACGCGCTGAGCTTTGGTTTTCATTATCGTTCGGTTTACGATAGTGTAAACTGACTGAGCATTACTCTGTTGTACTGTTCCAATAACTATACAAGAGAATTAGGTTTATGTGATGGATTTCACCAAACCTAATTCTCACTACCGTTGTTTTGTTACATTGTTGACAATAAGATGTACAACTACGCTCTAGAGATAGATACTTGAAGTGCTCAGTTCGGAGTCTTATTACTACTGCGTCGGAACTACTGCTCGGTTTGAGCGAAATCAATTAACTCACTCCTGTATTTCTAGAACCATCACAGTTTCTCGCCTCGGACGTGAAAAAATCCTCAAAACCTAAGGAAACGAACTGATGTGTACTAATCGATAATGGGGCAATAAAACAGAATGGTCAGTGGTTGTGTTGGAGCAAAACGACTGCTCACAGATCGATTAGCGATAGGAGCTATAAGTTACTAAAAAACAAAAGGAAATTGTCTGATTTTGGCGTTAATAATTTTACAGGCCTCAAACTGAATAACAGTAAGGAAAACTTTAGCGGTAGCTGAAGTCAGAATAAAGATGATTGGTGCAGTGAGTCAGAAAAAGATATTCAAACGTTGGATCACTTCTCAACAAGCCCAACAATTATCAAACCAAGCGCAACAACCTCAGTGATAAGCTAACAGACTTCAGCAAGAACAGCAAAGAATACGACAATGATCTAACGAACCACAACAAAATCAGTATTCGTGCGTAAGGTTATTTTACGGGACGGCCACTTCACGCTCTTTTTGAGTGAACCAGTGAAGTTGTGGACAATCCTCCCCAGCAAAGTTGAGACGTAAATCAAACCAGCAAACTAGTACGTGAGACTAGCCACAGGGTTGGCCACTTTCGTCACAGTAGTGTAATAAATACAAGGGGAATGCTCGTGTCGGCATTTTTGACGGGAGGCTGGACCGTGCCTTTTGCCGCCGATTTGACCAAAACCTTCCAATATCATTCCGGTTGGCCATTGATTCCAAACTGTTTGAGTCGGTTGACGTGTTTTACTTCGACTGGTCGATTTCCACAGATCACCAAAGGTTGCTATCGCGCACGTACCTCGGCAGTTGATGACAGCGAGATGCACCGGTGTGTCTATATATATATATAAGGAAAGGTTAACCCATCCGAGGTTCTCTAACAAACATACATGAAAAACGGGGTGCCAATCGTTTCGAAATCAGCAGGTTGATTAAGACGTGACCTACAACTTTCCCGTCGTTTGATGGGAATAATACCAAATGTATCTTGCTCATTGCGGATTGCGCTTGGAACTTTACCACTGGATGAGACCTCCAATGCTCTGACAATCATCACTATTCCGTCCGGACCATTTTATTATAATTTTCCGCCCGTTGGTCTGAATGTATCACCTGTTAGGGCAATACACGATTCGATGTGTCAAGAATACCATTACTGCCAATGTAGAAGGTTTTTCCACTTACTAGCATGATATTGTTGTACAGGCGCCAGCCAAGTCTGTTTATGATGGACGACTTTATACCCTGTTTTATTGTCTATGCCGGTTAAACGTTGCTACTGGTCTTTACACATACATTTACATACATTTACACATACGTTTTTGGTTTTTCTGCGTTCTAATATTTAGGTTTCCGCTGATGAGGATGGCTTTCACTTTGATCCTTGTCGCTTTTCATTTTATCTAAGGCATCTACTTCAAGACTTTCGGTAAGTTTCATCTCATAGTAAGGTCTCTTCAACACGATTCCAGCTTTATTTATAAGTTCGATGTCAGCGCAAAACTTTAACCTAATCCTCTTTCTCAGGGTAGTTTCGTTAAGACTGACCTACGTGAACAAACTCCCCGAGTTTCGTTGGATATTTCTGTCTTTCACCACAGCATTACATACGTTTTCTCCAACGTCGCCATCACCATTCATTACTAACGCGATACCAACGAGTATTGAAGCTGTACTAGAAGAAGAGTGCTACCCTTATTTCGCATTTCTGGACTCTACAGTTCATAAGAACGTGGTTATGTGCAAACAGAAGACAGTGTTGTTGGTTTACTGAGGGATCGCCCCGAACAACAATTGCTTCTTTGATGTCAAGTTTCCTATATTTGCTGACCAAGAAGTCCTTACATCTGTACCGCTCAATCAAACTGGTCAGGTCGTATGGATTGAACTTAAAACGGGCGCTACGTCACCTGTGTGCACGAGCACCCTGAATCAACGGACAGTCAGATGAACACGGAGGACAATTGCATTTGAACGTAACTCTTTCATACCTTTGCGTCTTTATTCTTTTTGGTTATTCTAGTACCGCTGCGGGTTGCGCAATATGTCTTTGGACACAATAACTGTCTGCTATTCTGGATGCATCCAATTTTTATTTCCAATAAAACTCGTGGCAAACATTTCGTAGCAATGGTTCACCGGAGGAGCGTTGACTTGGCTCTGTACCTTTTGTTAGTCTCGGACGTCTTGCGATTCCTTGAGCAACGCTCAGTCTACTCACAACGTCTGTCGGTAGGCTGGAACTAGATTGATCGCGTCTGTTATGCAACAGACGCCTACCTATACTGGACAAGCATAGCAACCCATTCGGACCTGAAAAACGGTCGTGTTGACAAGTTTTTTATTAGTAGAATGTCAAGGCACAAGAAAAGTAATAAGAAAATAAATGGAGGAAAATTACAACATAATGACAATAAACCCTGATATTGAATCCACCAACTTTATAAGTTCAGAGAAATCATTAACTTGCTGAGAGGTATTTTGATTGCTGAGGAGTAATAAAGGATGTTGATTTTCATATGTACTGAAAATCACCCACAATTAATCGCAGCCGTTGCATTTCCACGGACTTTCCAGTCGATCCCTTTCGGAAAGAAGCACAAGACTCGGGTTTTGCTTCTGTTGAAGCTCGTCAGTACAGCATATCTTCGACGCGGCCGGGACTAGAACTTCGGCCACGCTTTTCTGCAAGCAGCTACATTAACACCGGACCCCGAAGCCAGGATGATCTCTTAGCACTCAGGTAGCTGCGGTTTTTCTTGTGTATTGTGACCGAGTATTTCTGCCAATGAACCTTACTCGCTACCGACGCCACCGCCCTTTGCTTCTTCAAGGAGACATATGGATCTTATGTCTCACCTGATTGTGTTGTTGCTTATTATTAAGTACATCTTGCGGACATGATTGTCGGCACTTCTCACTATTCCGCTTACCACGGCCTCGGGCCATATGTCCAAGCCGTCGTTCAAACCTGGTCCACTTACTATGTGCCTTTACGGGAAAAACAGGTATTTCTTGGTCCGGCATTTTTTAAACACACCGGCCACGTGTTGTGCCTGCTCACGACCATTTATTTACCCTTCTAGCACTATGGCGTGAATGTGCGACCGGCCAGGATTTCATTTTAAAAGCAATTGACGTTTCGGTCGTAAAACCGAGAGACCGCCCGAATAATCACTAACTGGAACAACAGTGCTATTTCTCGGAATTCTCTTGACATCGGTCAAGTAAGTGCGAAGAGCCTCTTTCGACACCATCGCCGCCTTACGGCGGCTTGCAAGACTAGCAGTGCCGTACGAATTGTGCGCTTCCATGTTCCACTCTGGCAGCTGGCAGCGGGAGAAGTAAAATTCCAGCCGTATCACGAACCAATAGCATCCGCTGAATTTTGTCTCGATCGGAAGGAATTAACTCCTGTGTCAACTCTGATTTTTCGCCCACAAATTTGGGTCTGTTATCGTTGTACACACCACTAGGCATACCTCTACGGCCAGTGGACTTCATGAGAGCCACTGAAAAGGAACCCGTTGATATTTACTTCGCTACTTCCAAAGGTGCAACTCTTGTCCATAAACAAGTGAAGAGGCAGCCATATCTTTTACCGGTGCTCCTTTAAATCGGAACCGGCAAAGATCCAAAATAATCCACGCCACAATCTGTGAACGGGACGCCGCCGGCTGCTGTGCGATCGGCAATAAGTGGAGATAGAACTTGTTGACACAGCTTTGCTGAAATTTGTTGTGACGCTAGTTTTTATGTTTGTACGCCCAAGAGTTTCCCGGCCTTATGTTAACGCGGATCGGAAGTCGTAATGAGAAGACGGCAAATCTACAAACAAACTTTATTTATTGATTTAATCACCGTTTACAAGCAGACTTCAACGCAACAATTAAAGGCGCTAGGGAGTTGGACGTGAGAGAACCTTAAGCACAACCGCACGACAGCCACCAGAGAGAACCAATGTCTACGGAAGTTCCAGTCAACCTTCAGAATTCAAACAAGCGTCGGACTGGTTGGGCGGCGTTATCAACGACGACAGCTAAAACATTGTTATCCAATTGAGTGTAGCCAACAGTAGTGAAGATAATGCGGATTCATTATACAGCCACGAGCAAGCCTGCAATACTCACGTTAACACACTAACTTCGATGTTACTGGTTTATAGTAAATTTACATTCACAAGGTAGTGTGAACCGGGGCGGTGGTACTGGTAAGGCAACTCTCACGACGCATGGAGTTTGGGAGTTTGGGGGCGTCGAATTTGATCTTACTACACATCTCAGCAGCACTCGGCGCACATTAGTCATGGCCTTGACGACCCAGAACCTCCTTCGGAAGGACTATAAGACGTGACCAGTTTCCGTATGGCCTTCAACTTCGCGTTAGTGTTTGATAACCACACCCGTGTCAACACCACGAGATAGCGATATCACCAAACGGATACCATGAGATGGCTCAGTAGGAACTCTTTTAGCGAGATATAAGAGGCCGCCTACGGCGACAGGTTCCGGTCCTGTTGGCGCACCCTGTTGGTCTTTAGAAGGTGTTGTACATTTCCCATTAACTGAGCTCAGCTGCTCCGGTAGGACGACACACTCGCACGCCAGATCCAGTTCTACCTTATGCAGTTGACCCAACCTAATTGAACACTGCTGACCACACTTCATGTAAACAAGATAATCCTTGGAACGCTCTAACCATGATACTATGTGGGATAAAGTTTGCTAGTACGAATAACGTGAAACAGGTTACACGTATCACTGCGCGCTGATAACGTTAGATAATATCGATATTCTCCGCAACTGCAGTTCTTTATCTCGAAGCCGTTGAAGTATCTTGATGGGCGGTCACAAACTGTCAGGTCCCCACAGAAAGATCGGACCGTGCAGCCCCAAGTACATTTTCTAAGAACGGGCATGGGATATTCCCTGCGAAGCCACATCCACCGGGTTTAATCCGGACGGAACGCGTCGCCATTGACAGCCCTGGGTATAGCCGCGGATGAGCTGAACGTTGTTAGCTGCAAATGTGTCTAAACGACAAGACGCGTCCCTAAAGTACTCCAATACGATGACTGAGTCTGTCCAAAGTGTGATGCTGTCAAAGGTGAGCTTGACTTCGATCATTGTAAACCTCGGAGGCGTCGGAAAACAAATGTGCCCCAGAGCGCATTGGCGCCTTCCAATCCTGTCTGATACAACGTGGTACGACAACAGAATCTGTCGTCTGTACATCCCGTGACCACCTATCCAACCCTCCTTGACACTTTTCTTAAATTATGTATCCCATCCGGTATTCATGCCACATAGACAATGGGGCAACTTATGGCCGCGAGGAGTAAGTGGAAAAACTAGTCCTAACGGATCGTACGCCGACACGGTACAGGTTCATAAGCTTCCACGAGTGAATGACTTCTTCGGCAACGACACGCAAAACTTGAAACAGTCTCCCTGCACGTGCTGTTGGATTGCAAATGCATTCTGCTGACTGCGGTCACCTAGAATCAACACTGTTGACAGAGATGACATTAAGTTCATTGGTATATCTACCAGCGCCTAAGCCATGTTGAACGTTCAACTTACTAGGTTGAATCCACCCATGAAGCACTCCGCTTGAGTGGCCTCCGCAAGCGTATCCACCGACACCAAGCAGCCGTCGACTTAAAAATTCTGGCCTACAATTTCACTGGCCAACTTGATAAAGCCATGCCCCTTACCAATTATCTTCCTTCTGATACCCAGAACATGGAAGTAGCAGCCTCAGTGGGGTGAACCATGGCCTCATACGTATCCGGTGGGTCACACTCGCCTGCTGGGAGTTCTAACCGCTCAGCTGGAGACTCAACTAGGAGGGGAGTTCCAGAGCAGCTATCAAGAAAGACACATGTTTCAACAGTCTGCACTGCCCCAACCTGATGGGCTCAAAGCCGAGACAAGCCTCTCTGTCATGCAACGAGGTGGTTTCACAGCTGGACTAATTCAAGCGAAGTTCAGATTCCGAAGGCACCGGGTAGGCTTGTATTAAAGCATGGTGTCGCCATCCAATTAGATTCCTTGAACGCTGTACGCGAACTCCGCAGTACTCGGTCATGTGGTTTGGCAACAATCAAACAAAGCACCTTTTACACTTCCTTAGAACCGTACGTCCTTATTCTAACGAGATGCTTTCAACTCGTCAGCTTGTTGGCAATTCATGATGGTCACCACCCACTGCACTTTAGCGCTGCTTATTCACCGTTCTGACGACGGTTGATACAAGGTAATATTTTAGAATCCCTGTAAAAGCGCAAGTTCTCGCTTCCGCCGCTGCAGTCCCAAGGCTGGTTCGGCTACGAAGTGAACCCACAGTTTGCCGGAAGCCGAAATTCGTCCCTCCACAAACCCAAGCATATCGTCGAACGAAGGCTCTCAGCCAGCTTCTGTGACAGTCAGCTAACTCCGAGGTGTTGACCAGCATCTGGTCAAAAGTCGGCCATACAATATGCGGATCGGGTGAGGATAACGACTGTTAGTTATCACGCTCATTCCGGTAACTAAACGCGTCGTGAAGAGTTTCTGAATGGTTATAATGTACACAACTCTTCATTTGAACGTGTTACCTACTACCGTCACTGTGTGTACGTTTGTTTTAGTCCGTGCCCCCAGCGAACGCGCAGTTGCAGTTCTAGTTATTTCGTGCATAGTGAGTGCGGCTGCCGTTTGCGGTCTGTCGTTACTCACAGTTTTGTTAAAACCTTTGTACAAAGGTTTTGGCTTCGTCAATCCAATCTTATTAACATTTGTTTAATTATAAATATAACACGTAATCGATACATATTGCTTTCAGTAGCGTTCATAATAGAAGTGAGTGAAGTGAGATGATCCTATAATGGATGGGCTATTAACAAACTGTTAAACATGAAAGAGATAAGTTACGCGTACTAAACGAAAAGTATGCGTCATGTTGGGTGAAGGATGACCCCATACAACCGACAACACCGGTGCAACCTCCATGTCGGATATTGCGCAAATGTGGTATGCTTACCAATTTCGAACGTTTATAAGCCAATGACAGTCGTGTGGTTTTATTATATTTCAGCCTTGTGGTTATGCGTTCATTACTTTCATACACTCTGTATGAGAAATTCTTAAATCTGTTTCTCTCCATTTACATACCATTCCATCGCCGTATGTGTCATTCCATAATTAACCATTCCCTATTTTAACTTGTTGAATTCGTTGATTACTTTGCCTGTCTGCATGGGGATGACCAACTGGTTTATAACATGCATTGCTTTGCCCACGTGTGCGATGATATGCAACGGTTTGGACTGCTGAGAATAACAGCTTTTGTGACACTTCATTTCAATATCTGTGGCACACCCGCCTGTCGCTTCATACGCAAGGTCAAAGACCACAGCAACAACTACGGCTGCGACACGTTCACGGTATCTGTGGAAGGACTAAAGACGGATTCCAGTTTTTGGAAACAACCTGGCGATGAACATCACATCGGTTTAACCTCTTTGACAGAACTGCCCACTAACATGGTATCGAAATTCCCCCATGACCCTGTGTGTCTAGTGTTCCTCGGTTTCGTTAAAGGCTTGATACGGATTTGGCGTTCAGCCGATATCGTTTGTGACGATCGATTTTTAGCAAATATGTAGAAGGCCATCGATGTCAACTTAACCATCGTGTCCAAATACCTCACGATGTTTTGTGCATCCTGAAAATATTTCACTTCCCAGAGTCGTATCGGTAGTCCCCTTCGGACCGGCACTTCCGCCCGCTGGAAAACTAAGTGGTTGCAGCGAGTGACAAACGTTTGAAAAACGAATATCAGAACTCCGAACCGACAACAAGGAGCTAAAGGAACTGCTGCATAAATTGCTAAACAAGCTCATGACTATCGAAGCCATGGTGAGCAATATGATGACCTATAAGAACAGCAGTCCATCGTCGCAATCGCAACCAGCCGTCTTCTCCATCCACGGTAAATTTCATTTGTCAGCGCAGAGTTTAGAGATTTTTCAAAAAGTGAACAATGATCTGGATCACAAAGAAGTTCACAAAGATTTCGTAATTGATATGCACGGTAGTTTTTAATACATTGGATTCCTGAAATATTTTTAACTTCAGTTTATTCAACAAGATGGAAACGCATTGTTACCGCCATGGATTTGGAAGTGCTTTCAACTTATACGGGAATGACTTGTTTGATGGTACTCACTGGGCTTTATTATATCAATTTTTAATCTGAAATGTGCAGACACTTTGTTTTTATCACGAAACTTATCATTCTGCGGTTAATTTCTGCGTCTTCAGCGGTCGCGTAGAGAAATTTTATGGTGATATGTCCATCTTGCGACTAATTTGGAGAGTTATCCGAAGCGCCCATCCCTACACTGGTCCGCGTAAGGGCACTTGAAGACGTTTCAGATGAACGCTTCCTGACAAAAATGATCCCCATCAGAAATCAAAAAATTATCTTGTTAAATCAGCTTGCCTGTTCTTGCCAAGTAAAATCGCTCGCTAAGAGACGTCGATTTTGAGAGAAGTCGGTGAGATCTACGGACTAATGTCTGCAGTCCGTGAGCACTGGATTACGTAAGATTCGACTTGCTATAATAGTTTAAGCAAATTACCGGGGATGTAAGAAGGGTGCCACCAGCGTGAGTGACCGACTCGGATGCTACCTTGGCCTACTTCAGAGCGATTCTGATCAGAGTCGGCGTATTGCATGGGCAGCTACCTCTGCCCATTTCCTTTACATAGGGCGAGAAAATCTGTCGACGATACGCAGAAGGATGGCGGGACAATTCGATGCAGACGGGTGGTCTGGTTGAAACAACATCGACTTCCACCCTTTCATCTGAGTAGCTAAATGTTGCAGGCCTCAAGATTTCCCACGGCGAGCCTGCAGCCTTCAAACGTTCCCTTGGTGACAGTTTGAATAATTTAGCTGGGCCATCCAAATCGATTTGTCAGTACTTTGGTTGCCTGGGTAAGTCCTACCTCGATAGGCAGCAACGCGCAATGTTCGATGGCTGTCTTAGCCTGATTTTTACGATAATAAATCATGTATGACAACCTCCGTCTTTCGTCATTTAATATGTCGGCCACATTAAGCTCAAAGTTTCAGAAGAAGTTATGGAATTTCAGCGGTAATCCTTCAAAGAGTTCTAGTTCGATTTTTTGCAAACACACACCGATGACCCAGTTGTGCATACATTTATCTATAGAACATCCCTGGAACCTATAAACATCAGGGCTGCATGACTGACTAGCCGGGAATACATTTATAGGGAGGTCACCTTCGACGTTCCCAAAATACTAAACTCCCTGCGACGTGAGAGTTGCCTTACCAACACCACTGTGACTATTCACATTACCTTGTGGGTGTAAAGTTACTACAAACCACTAACCTCAACGTAAGTGCGTCGGCGTGGGTATTGCAGGTTTACTCGTGGCTGTATAATGTATCCGTACCATCTTCATTAATACAGGCTACGTTCATTAGGATAAACGATAATGCTAGTCGTAGACTGTGATTTCTTCGGTTATCGTGGGTAAAAAATTTACCACACATTCCACTTTTCATCTCGACATCTGGTGCAGGAATTAAAATCGCCAAAATGTATGTTACGAGGGTGTGTTTGTTCTAACTGGGTGATAAACGAAAACAACCTAAACTTGTGTTACTTTCGAAACTCGGTATTGTAATAGCAGGTAGTGTACCGCCATTTTGTCTGATCGTATATATTCCTTTCCGCCCCCCTTCACGTTCTCGAATAGGCGGGGTGGCCGCGTTCCTGTACGGGGCTGAGGGACATGGCCAACCAGAGCCCGAGTTCAGCGATCAGTGAACGTGGGGTTACTTATCATCGGTGGTTTGTTTTCTGACCGGGAGGCCCTATATATATGGACAAAGACACAGTGTGAATTGAATCTCCTTTGGTATCTGTGAAGCGTTGATACACGTTTCTGGTTGACTTAGGACTTTTCTCTTTTGTGAGGTACACCTTATTGTGCTTCATATATTAACGTTGAATATTGTAAGTGCTCTCACTTTTGATTGACTCAATAGAATATTACAATCTTGGCATCCACGGTGGGACACTAATTTCCCGATAACGCCCAGTACATCAGATACCGAAGAGATGGGAAACTTGTTCAAGAAGATGAGGAAGTGTGTACCCTAGACACTGAACGTGCACGCCAACTACGACAGGGGCGTAAGCTTCCAGCACCAGATAAGTACACTAGTGGAGAAGGCTTCCACATCTGGGAAGCTCAGGAGCGCCTCTATGTGAGACACTTCTTCCTAGACCGGCAGGTAGACGTCGTGCTGACTTTGATTTCCCGTGAGGCGAACGGAAAAATTGTTCCTTTTGATATCTTAAGGGTCTTGGGATCCTATTCCATTTTCGACGGCGAAGGATCGCAGGTCTTCACCTTGCATTTGAATATCGGAGGGAGTTTCATGAAAGGCGCCAACGCAGTAGGAACAACGAATGGATTATATACGGCAACTGAGGAGACTGGCGCGACTGGCGGAGATGCTTCATCTGTGACCGGCACGGACACGTGGCACTTTGGTTCTCATAAGCCGCTCGGAAGCGTATACATTTCGATAATTCTCCGATGTTTCAGTCGCGTATTCCTCTTGTTTCTAAATATGGGAAAAGGATGTTGCATTGTGCCCTGTGTTGAAAACACAAATTGGTGGTCGCGACTTTGAATGTTTGCTGGATTCCGGGTCCATATGTAGTGTGATTGGTAAAGAGACATATACTACCTGCCAGCTTCATGTTATTGCGGGGCCTATCAGTCATGTTCAAGCTGCTAATGAACAACCCTCAAAAATTGTGGCTTGTGCTCACAGAACTGTGAAGGTAGGGAAGCTGGCTTGTACGTTGAGACTCCTAGTTGTCCCAAAATTACCATTCCCCGTTATTTCAGGAAGTGACTATTTAGTCGTCACCGGGTGTATCCTGGACCTATTTGAATGTGCGGTACGCAGGTTTGGTGAGCGTTTTCTTTAGAAAATGCGTGCAAACCATTGTTGGGCCTTATGAGGCCTTCCAAAAGACAACACCCAGCCGGTGGAGGGACGCACCTCGAGTCCGAATGGCAAAAATTTATCAAGAGTTCTGGCTGGTCATCTTCCTCAGCCTCATGCATGAACGCGACCAACCCACCTGTTTGAGGACCTGTAAGGAAGCGGAAGGTAGTATATGTGGTCAAAATAACGGCGGCGATCTACATGTTATTACAGCATGGCTGATGTTGGTTTGCAGAAATCATGCTGGAATGCAAAGATAATTTGTATATTAATATACAGAAGAATGCAGAAATTGTTCATCATATTATTAACTGATGGCATTGTTTTATTTTTAGGACATGGATTATATTGAAGTATTCAGGGCTGTTTCTGAATATCATGATTTTCACACTGCGAAAATAGGTGGAAGATGTCGGTGTTATTTACGTTCGTGGAACAAGCCGTAGGTGGAAATCAGTTCCGAAACACGATAAGGTAAGGTGACATGAAACTCTGAGAATCGTCTAGATTTTCTATCGCTGTGCGAAGTACAAAATACGGAAGATTGAATGAAGAAGTGTGCGACGTGTTCAGTGAGTTGATGTTTGTCTTGTTTAACAACTTTATTTTCGCGTCACCTGCTGCAAATCAGGATTTCGCGTGGTCCTAAGAAATGAATGTCTGGTTGTGAGCTTTTTCGAATAAGAGCACAACCGTCCACATAATCGTTCGGTATACGAGTCTCATCCTACCAATCGCCGACTCACTGTCAGTGAAATGAATGACTCTAGGAGTCTATTCCAGTGAAAAAACGCCTACTTCCAATGTAAAGCTGTATGTTGCCAATGTTTATGGGAAGCTTATCACAACGGCTGATGTTGGAAACATTCGACGCGAGTTGAAGCCCGTATTGTCCAGTAGGTTTTTGGTGCAATATTTTAACTGAGCTTCAGAGAGCCTCGTGAAAGTGCTTGGTGAGATCACCGAGGAAGGTTTCCTGCGAACCGTGCAGGATGAAGACGATAGATATACGCATATTTGCTTTGCTCAACGGGCGCAAGTTAAGCTGTTTAGACGTTTTTCACATGCGGTGAACGTGGCTGTATACATGGGGACCAACGGACACCAGTATGTCATAGAACATCCCGATACTCTTGAAGCTTGAAGCCCCGTCAAGTCTTGGTTACCGATGAAATAGGACACGGCCGACCGGTTGATGTACGGGTACGTGCGAAGTGAGAAGTATGCCTCATTACGTACGTTGTTAAAAAATTTTCGAGATATAATGGGTGAGCAAATATAGGTAAAGACGTTCATGATGGACAAGACGGCTGCGCAGATGATGGCAGCCCGTGTCCTCTTGTGTTACTTTCATGTACGTGGCGCCATCTGACAGCATGTGAGTGAATAACATTTGTTAGCCAAGTTCATTAACAGACAGATTCCTTTCGCATTCGACACCCCTTTCACCGAATGGCCACGGCAGACAGTGAACAAGAATAAGTTGAACGGTTACACAGTCTAAGCTACAGGTTCAACCGTGACTTACGTATAATCGGCCGAACAAATAGGAAGTTAATGTAATTGACTTTACATCAAGCCGAAATGGGCCATTCATGCACAAAGTAATGCGGTCCAGTTCGGAAATCGCATAAATGATTGCCTGAGGAATGCCAACGGAAGGTTGAAGAAAAGGACGCACCCCAGGGACAGATTGGCTACTGCTATTCGGAAACCATGGAACCGCAGACTTCAGGTGATAAACCTACTTCATCATCGGAATGAATTCATGCAAAGTAATAGCTTCATGTCACGCTGAAACAAGCCGGAGGAAGTATGTACCGATTTTTACCAGGGCCCTAAATACACAATCCGAATAAAATTTCGCTAGGTTTCAAAGACTTCGCTCTTGAAGTGGAGCAGGGTAGGACAAATGGGTGGGGCAGTTATGTGTTTCAGCATGGCTTACAGTTTGACTCAACTCGGAAGATAGGAAAGATCGGTGAAGCAGTCACAGGCGTACACATATGTCAAATATGGGACTTTTACGATATACATTGGGTCTCCGGAGTACACTCTATAAACATTGATCTTAAGCTCATGGCGACATAAAAATTACCTGTGCTGCCAATATTTCATACAGCCAATAGCAGTGAATGCCCAGCAAACACATGGCCGACTCTGAGGTGTTGGCCAACATCTGGCCAACGGCTGGCCACACAATAGGCGATTCAGATGAGAATAGTAACTGGTAATAACCACGCTCCTTGTGCCATTCAAACCAGTTGCTAAAACTTTCTGAAACAAATTATCCTATTGACGACTTTTTATCACAATTCGTTCAAGACTGCCACCATTTTGTGCACGATTGTTTCAATCCGTGCTTCCAATGAACACGCAGTAACAGCTTCACTTGTTCCGTGTGTGGCGAGTACGGCTGTGTTGCATCGCTTGCGGTCTGTGGTCACTCACAGTGTCGTTGAAAGCTTTACAAATGCCTTAAATGTATGTCATTATACCAGTTTCGTTAATCCGGCCGTATTAATGGTGGTTTAGTTAAATATATTACACTTAAGCCACCTTACTTGCGGGAATTGAAATTCGTACAAGTTCAGTGGAGTTTCCTACACCATTAAGGATGCATTCATGAATGAATCTTTCGTTTTCTGAAACACCTGTAAGTACTCTATCAGATTGTGCAAATACGTTATTGTTGTATCTTGCTTATTAGCCAAGATATTCCACTTCTAGTGCGTGCTAAAACACTGTTTCTTTTGCAGGTATCAAGGCAGATGTTGACGAAAAACAAGACGTTTATTCTCATACGTAGACCTTCTGTTGAATACCTGCAATTTTTTATAATAAAAAAATTGTTTGATCACAATGGTTTTTTCAATGTTTCTAAGATTTACGAACTTCGTTGCTCGGTTGTTGAAAACAGGCGGTAGCCCCCATCATAGTTGGGTAGATTAGGCGCTTGGGGAAAACTAAGGGAACGGTCGTGCTAATAGGCATCGTAAAATTCAGGAACCAGAGCGCTGGCAAATTTTTCGTTGGCCGACTGCGTGTCTGGCCAAACCGGAGTCGGACCGACTCCAGTTTTTGGTGCACGCCAACTCCGGGCCGACTAGTGGCCAGACACGGTCCGACTCCGGGCCAACCCCGTTTTGTCTGCTGGGTGGCCATACATGCCAAATGTAACTAGGAAAACACAACCGACTTGAGTGGTTTTGGCAATAGTTTCCACAACATATCATGTTTGCAGCTTAATCAGCATGACCTAACAATGGTTTGATAATCGGCAAGCAAATCAAGTTTTCTTGCATATTTAGACTAGCATTTTGGGAAAAGGATATTTTTCAACTTCTGGGACATAGAATATTTATACTGGAACATTCAGTCGCTTGTTTAACGCGATTTCAAAATTTTGTTAAATTTCTAATCAATTGTCACGTCGTTGAATATGTGCGCATTCTTGCTTACGCCATTGGAATATTAAAACAAACCTTACCCACAACCGATTTGCACGATTTTCCGAGCTGCAACACTTCAGAATATCGTAATAACCACGGTAGCTTAAAAACCATCATTATCCCAGAGAATTCGTAGATACTTTCGGTCTTTCGATTGGATGCAGCTAGAATAACAATGTTTTAACTATTACCGTTGATAACGCCGCTCAACCAGTCTGACTGGAGTTCCTTTAACATACTACCTTATCTGGCGGTGGTCGTGTGGTTTTACCTTAAGTTCTCTCACGTCCAACTCCCAAGGTTTTTGCTTGTTGCGTTGAAGTCCGATTGTGTATGGTGAGCAAACGAATAGATAAAATTTGTTTGCAGACTCGCTGTTTTCTGATTACAGTTTCCGATTCGTGTTAACATAAGGCTATGGAAACCCTGGGCATAAGAACCAAAAAGCAAGCTACAAGCTCCATGAAACATTTGTGTATATCTTCCAACATGGCCTTTCAACCTTACGAAGCACAGACCTCGCCTTCAACCTTCTGCGAAATTTCAACTATGTTTTCACAAATCTTCTCTTCTCTTCTTTTAGACTCACATATTCTTCGAGAAGGTAGTTGTCCACCACTAACTGCTGCTTAGATGAAGATCGAGTTATGGCTGGGGCAGAACTGAGGAGTTTGCATACACACTGCTTCTCCAGTGGGGCTGCCATAGTTCCTGCAGCCACTTCTGGGCATGGTCTTTTCTTAGTTGTAGTGGTCTCGAAGAAAATGCTTGAATAACAGGACATCGACAAAGAATAGAATTGAGGTGGAATACTGGAAACAGTTGACGATATTTTGGTATTAGTTTAGTGCGTATGTGCACCAAATTAACACCTCCTGAGGTATACACAACGACTACCAGACGCGAAATAAAAATACAATAGGTCTCGATAATCGCCAAACGACATCCATAGGCAGAAGTAGTTAGGGAGGTTGAGAAACCGACCATCGAGGGCGCGAGTAAGCCACAAGAGTTATATGATGTCCTAGGCGCGCATAGGATGACAAGCACGTGTAGCGTTTTATACACTATTTTCTACTTCATAATTTTTATTGTCGTTCATGCCTTTTCATCTTCTTCAACCTCACATGTACACATGATGTGAACGAGGTTAATCGAACGTACGCGCGATGTGAACGAGGTTCGTCGATCTTCTGTAACGTTTTGCACACTATTTTCTATTTCAAAATTCTGATTATTATTCACACTTCTAACTTTCATCAACTTCACGTATACGGCCAACGTTTAAACCAACTTAAGCGAACTAATCGATAATCAGTAAATACAACTCACTCACTTCTCGGTTCGCGAGCCTTGCGTTCTGCCTGTATTCGGGTCGCTGGTGCACGGAATTTTGGGGAGTTAAAATTCAGCGGAATTAACCATTTAGTTCGGCAAATTTATTTATCTGTCGTCGGAATCATCTTGGCCGTGGAATCGAGATTACTTGAGAGACACGTCAGATAGCGTTGGTGGAAATCTTCATTTGGTGTAGTGGAACATTAAACCAACGTTTCTCAACGGACTTTTGTGAGTTATTGGTTTTCCTTTTCATTATATTTTGACCTCATATTCACACCTGAGTTCACATACTGTTTTGATCCACTACATTAATTGGTGAACCCGCCTATTTTTTTCGGAACGTTTTTTTCTATATTGGCAATGCTTGACAACATCATGGACATTGACATTGAATCCGAAAACTGTGTTGCTTTAAAATTGCCCGAGTACAGCGCCCGAAACCCTCTATTATGGTTCCATCAGATTGAAGCCGTTTTTATCACCAGGCGGATTACATCTGAGAAAATAAGATTTTCATACGTGGTGCAATCACTTCCTTTTGATGTTGCAGCGGAAGTGGAAGATCTGTTGGAATCAATCCCAGCCGATTCCCCTTATACTGTTTTAGAAGACGCCATCATAAAACGGACTGGGAGATCAGAAGCCAAACTGCTGCACGACTTGTTCAACTCAGTCGAGCCAGGCGACCGGTCCCCGCCTCAATTGCTATGTTATATGAGAGGCCTTTTAGGCTCGCTGAAGCTCGATGACGCCATCTTGAAGCAGTTGTGGGCGGAAAAGCTGCCGTCTGCGTTGCAACATATTTTGGCTGCCATGGATGAGGATTGCCCAATTGACAAATTGGCAGCCTTCGCAGACAAGTTATCAGAAA
>JTDE01001215.1:12104-26357 GCA_014338405.1 Paragonimus skrjabini miyazakii
ATTCCGGAGGTGACACCCTTCAGAACGCACTGGTCGGAATTGCGGTTGAATAGTGCGGGAATTTTAATGCGCCGAGTGCGGGACGGAATAAACGTGCCTGTTATACCGACGGGGTTGAGAGAGACCATTGTAAAGGAATGTCATCAGTTGGCCCATACGGGATGCCATCGTACAATTATGTACTGGCGTGCCAGCAATGTCAGCTGCTGAAGAGTTCCAACTACCCAGGCAATATCCTACACAACCAATTCCGGTCAGTGAGATTGGGGAATTGTGGTCGCTGGACGTAATGGGTCCCTTCCCAGTAACCACATCCGGCAATCAATACATCATAGTAATGACGGAACATTTCACAAGATGGATCAAAGCAGTCGCTATACCAGATCAGCGTGCAAGCACTGTGTGCAGGGCGATGATGGAACACATCGTGGCAGATCATGGAATACCGTGAAACATACTGACTGATCAAGGCCCCTGCTTCGAAAGTGAAGAGTTTCGGAACTGCTTGGAGCGTTTGGGAATCAGGAAAATTCGCACAACTCCGTACCATCTCCAATCGAAGGGACTGACGGAACGAAACATTCGCACAATCAAGGAATGGTTGGCGGCAAAAGGAGGGAGCTGGGAGGAAACACCACCACTGATTCTGTTAGCCCACCGCTGTTCACCTCAAGGAACAACGAAGAAATCCCCGTTCGAACTAATGTACGGGCGCGTGCCACGTCTGCCTGTCGATCAGGAGATTGGTTTATGGGGAGACCGGTGAATGAACAGGCGCGAACTAGCAGGAGCTCGGAGAGTGGCCAACCAAAACTTGGCGAACGCACAAGAAGTTGCTAAGGAGCAGTCAACCGCAAAGTTGTCCGATCGAAATGCGGTATTTGAAATTGACTCCAAGGTTAAATACAGAGACAGGCGGAGTCCAGGCGCAACAGGACCCGGATCTAGGAAGTTCCTGACGAGGTGGAGAGGACTTTATGTGGTAGTGGATCGCCGTGGTCCAGTGTATCTGATCAAGAATGATAGCAATCAACATCGAGTGCACGGAAGCCAGCTCCGCAAATGGTGCGACGCCCCGAGCAGAATAGAGTGTACGCCAGGAGCAGCGACGTTCCCGAGTCCAATACGCAGATCGTCAAGAGAGCGAAGGGAACGTGAACGGCTTTTGCTGCAGCTGGAACAATCTTTGCGGGGGGAGGAGTGTAGTGGAGTTGAGCGACCGTACCATACTACTCATACCGCGGCTACTCAGTAGTAGGACCGGAGCATATATTTTGACATTGTACGAGCCGCAGGATGGAGACAAGGGCATTTGAACATCGGTTCTGCTACTTTGAACAATAAACATGCTGACCGCGATTGTATTCGTGTTCCTCGGGAGAGGTCGGAACGTCCTCAAAGCTGTGTACTTCCAAACATGACAAGTAAACTTGCTTCGGCCGACGAATTTTTACAGTTAATTTCGGAGATTTTGGAAATGCACATGGCCTACTGATGAATCTAATATGTCAACGAGAGTTGCGGTTGTATTTGAGCATGTTCATATAGTACTGGGAAGGCACTCATTCTGAGGCTTACCTCATTAATGCGCTCCTGGCTTCCTGGCTGGGGTTCGAAGGACAATCAATACCTTTGGCTGAGGATGCTGTTTGAAATGGAGAAGAATAGAAGACTTGCGTTTGTGTTGCGAGTCTCTGCGTGTAACTGTTTCTTCCTTATCCGTCCATATTCTTTCTTCGCATACTGTGACACGTTTGTCACACCTTGTGATTATTGCGTGTTGAATGTGTATATGATTAAAAATCCCGGTAGAAATGATGATAACCAATTTTTCAGCGAACAGAACTGTTTCGGGTAAATTTTCCTCTTAGGTTGATGCAATTAAGCAATAGTAAAGCAAGTTATTGATCAAGACTAGAACAAGGACAAGGTGATCGGGTGAGACACAAACAGGACTCTGTCGTGGGTATTGTTCACGAACGAGGTAGGTTTTAGAAAATCAGTGCTAATTGGGGTAGGTTGGGGGGACGGGATGAAATGCTTGCGTGGGTTGGATGTACATGTTTTGTCACGTGATCCCAAGGTGTGAACGAACTGTGTTTGAATACGCAACTCTGGGTGGCGTAATCGGATTATGACTGGCTCGATTATACATATGATCATCGAATTCTTTCCGACGACCGACTAGTGTTGCGACCAATAAACAGTGAATCACAGATCAAAAATTGAGGCAATATTGTTAGGACTATTATCTTTCGGGTTAAGTATCACTGTCCGTTTTGAGTGGAACGCTACCACGGGATGGACCATAACAGGTACCGCCGACCGCATTGTTTAGTTGACGCGTTATCTGCTCGGCTGCTGCGTCTTATTCCTTAAAATCCGTGGGTATTTCATGCGGTCTACTTACGTATTTCTGAACGTGTTCCATACCATCTAGACGATCACAAGACGGTGACGTTACCCATCACTGACTGACTTGTGTGAATGATTTAAATAGCCTTTGGTGATGTGTCATTCACTCGTTTGTACTTGACTCTCATCGGATCACCACCTCATTTCTATGTCATTAGTACAATTACCATGACTGTTTGTTCGCACATTCCCTCTGATTTTGGAACGCGCAGATCATTGTTCCGTATGTAAACTGCCATATATGGTCACCGGTAAAATACGCTCAAGAAATAAATGAAGATTTTAATTTGATTAGAATTAACAATAGATTATTAATGAACGTGCACAGCATAAATAGTAAATCACTTTTCGTTACCTGATAATCCGTGAAATAGGTGGCGACAACTGTCACAAATGTGATGTTGTATAATTGTCACAACACTAAACTGAAAACGAAATATATGTGGTAACACCGAGGACAAGTAGCTACGAATGTATGTGATGATCTCAGCCGTCAATTTGACATTAGTCGACGTGATACGTTTGCTCTATTTACTGCTCACCTTGAATCGGATATGCAGTGTTTTCGTTGTTTTATACTTCATTTTGATAATCTCGTGTGATTGCTGCATTAGACCGCATTGTACATTTTTGATTAACTTGATAAAGGTAGACACATAACCCTTTTGAATCAATTCTGCTACGCACATGTGTCAGTTCTTCTTTAATTGCCGGTGGTTAGCAGTCAACTAAGACATTCCCTTTTTGGATTACATTTCAGCTTCAGCGCTTCGCATCATCTACTATGTTCGGTACACTCCGAATACTCCCCCAGTATTATTGGACCTTCCATGAACATTGTTCAGCTTTGGTCAGTCCAGTCCCCGACTTCACTCGTTAGCTTTTATCGAGGTTTACTTTAGTTCACTCATTTTTTCCACTATGAAGTAGTGTGCTCAACGTGACTGTTTTTACTTACATTTGGATAGTTAATTATTTTCTAAATGTCTTAATGTAGTGTTGAAGTTAACAATGCTTTAATTGCGGCTTCTATCAGTATTCGACTTCCCAATCTTTGCATTTCAAATTCCAGATTGTGATTTGGACAAATCGAAGCTAAATTCAAGACTCATATGGTTAAATCCCAGCATGTGATGTATTCATATTTGGTTCAATCGATACTAACTGAAATTGCGGGGAAGTTTGCGATCTTATCCATGGAATACCTTCTCAGAGTCCATATGACACTCTGAAAAAAGCCTTAGTAAATAGAATTGGATTATCGAAGAAGAAGAAGAAATTAGTTCAACGGTTTTCCAATATTTAGCTAAGGGATCGTTAATCATCACAACCACTCCGACATACGAAGCAGTTGCTTGAACCCCGAAAAATGAACGATTCCATTTTCTGACAGTTCTGGCTGAAGCATCCACTTCCGTCTACTCGCCAACTACTGGCATCGTTTAATTCCACCGTCTCCATTATAAAACTTGCTGACGCTGCTGATAAAATGTTGGAAGCCAACCCTTCTTTCCAACTGGCACCTAGCACTTATCTCACCCCACCTCAACAAACAAATAACATGTTTACCGAGCAATCAGCTACACTCACAACACAAATGCAACAAGTGGTGAATCATATTTACCGTAGGATTCGGCCATCATCCAGCATGCGTTCATTCAACCGTCAGCGTTCCCATACACCAAGCAGGAATACATCACGTTGTTGATACCACCAGAACTTCGGTCACCGCGCAAGTAAGTGCAACCCAGCGTGTTTTTTCAAACCCACCCCTTCAGGAAACTTACCGGTCAGTCAGCAGAGGCGAAGATCAGCGCTGGCTTATTTTCAACATGTCGGTTATTCTTTATCTCAGGTAAGTCTACTGGTATCAGGTTCCTCACTGATGCCGGAGTTGAAATGAGTGTCATTCCATGACGAGCGGAAAATATTTCCTCAGTTAATTCGCCTGCATTGCAATCCGCTAATGGAAATCGAATCGCAGCGTACGACATACATCTACACTTGATCTAGATCTGTGACGACAATTTCGTTGGATTATCATCGTTGCAGATGTTCGGAATGAAATTGTCGGTGCTGATTTTTTGTCAGTTTTGTATTTAATGTTGGTGTATGGCGAAAAAATCTTCTGAATCATATAGTGTTGCTAAGAGTGCACGGCACATAAGCCAAGGTTAATTCTATTGGTCTGCGTTCACTCATACCCGAGACTGCACCCTGGTTTCCTGCGCTGCTCCAAAGTTTCTCACTACTTGCATCTCCTTCGTACGCCCCACTCACAGTTAAGCACGAAGTATTTCACCACATAATCACTACAAGCTGTCCTACTACTTCTCGACCGCGTTGATTACCGCCTGTAAACTATGGGGCTGCAAAAGTTGATTTTGGTCCTATGTTACAATTAGATATTATCTGGCCGTCAAACAATTGTTGGTCAGCTCCGCTACATATGGTTCACAAAACTTTGGGCGACTTGCATCCGTCCGGCGATTTTCGTGCAGTTAACAATGTCACAGTCCCATTCCCCGTATCCACCGTTTATCTCTCACTCCGGATACCAAAAGGGATTTTTTTCTAAAATCGATTAATTGTGGGCATATTATCATATTCCTGCGGCCCCTGATGATACCCCAAAAACAGCCATAATGACCACTTTTGATCTTCTTGAGCTTCTACAAACGCCATTTGGTCTGCACAACGCTGCCGTAATTTTTAAACGTTTTATGGGCTAGGTTACTCGTAGCCTTGATTCTGTTTATGTTTATTTTGATGATGTGTTGATTGCTAGTCGAGATCACTGCGATCTTTAACAATGTAAAGTCCAATTTCACATCTTCTCTACTTATAAGTTCATAGTAGTATGCATTTATCTCTAAATGTAACGTGCTCCTCGGTTTTCATGATCTGTTCTCACTCGCAACTGTTTGGTTCGCTAACATTGATTTGATTTCCATAAGCTCTATTTCGGCCGTAAACAATTGAACTGCATCTCACTTTATTATTTATATTCCGTTTCCTACCGCAATGTACCATGTTTGTTTATCTGAATAACAGTAACGCATTACCTATCTTACCACCCGATTAAATGGACGATTTATCACGTGTTTCCGCTGCAATGTATGCTAACCGTGTCGTAAATTACTCTTCACTTAAACTGTTTATTATTGTACTTCTAGAACTACGTTCGACGGAAGTATTTAAATGAGGGGCACACACTGAATAGTGAATGACCTTCTGTGGCATTTCAAATCCACTCTAAGTGCCGTTATTTTAAAAAAGTGTTGAAATACGATTGTTCTACCGTTCACCGTGTTCGCCTGTCGGCTTGTCTTCGTTCGTTTTTCGTTTCAGTGTCAACGATACTGGCGTAGTAGTTGTCTATAATTATGTGTCGACTGAACGAATTATGCGAATACACAGTCTCCAGTACAGGCTATTCCCATTTCATCTTTGCCCGTGAGACCACTTTCGTATGATTTATGTTGACCTCATGACCAGTGTCTGCGCCGTGATGCCACAGCTATGAACTGGGATCGGCTGGTCGCATCGCTAATTTGTGTTCGTGCAGGCGTGTGCGCAGCTGTTTGCTTCTCTCTCTAACATATTGTTGGTAAAACCTAAGACATGTAATTGCGTGGACCACAGCAGATTGTTCGTGTGGTTCTACACGATCCTTAGCCTCCACCAAAAGTGAACAGAGTGTTGGGTTTGGCTTTGTGATATTTGGATGCCCAGTAGTTGAAACATCCTTTGTGCTGCTTTAGATGTGCCGTGAATATATGGCACTGTCATTAGCGTTTTCTGTTCTGTATGTTCAGTTCTTGTGAAACCTCTCATAGATACCTCTATGACGCTATTGAGGTGCCCACTGGGTTCAGTTGAGCCACAGTAGCAATTCTAAGTTGGGAGAAACAATCGGATGTCGTGTTCGGTATTAAAATGCCACAAGGCAATGGTTTCTTTGAGTGCTTGCTTGCCGACGTTAAACACATATAGCGCTTGAGGATTGAAGGCAACGCCTTTCTCTGGTCCTCGCAGAATATCGGTCTTTTATTGTACAAACTTGTGATCAGTATGGTATAAAACGACAATAGTAGTTGGTGATACCAATGAAAGGCTGAAGTTTTTAGTGAAATCAGGGACAGGGAAATCCTGCAACACGTTCTTTGTGTCCAGGGGTCAGATACTTTTGGAGTCGACAACACGGTCCCAAAATTCAAGTGAATCAACACCGAGGGCACACTAAAAAGGAGTAGTAGTAATTCCAGGTTGGGGAAAAAGTGCGAACAATAAACGGAAATGTTATCCGTTAAATCACTGGAAGACTCGGATTATTTGCTGTAATAGTCCAGTCATATATATATATATATATATATATATATATATATATATATATGCATTCCTTATTCTTTCTCACCAACCCGACATTTACTCTCACTACCTTACCCACCTCGTTCTGTTTTATTGAACCAATTTGTCCTTAATCGTCTGCGGCGCCAGCAGCCATTCTTGAACTGGCCTAATCGCGTGACGGTTCACCTTTGGCCTTGCTGACTTCTTTAAAATACCATTGATTTTGTTGAATGAGACTATCGTCGTGAACGACTGATGTTTACCCATTTTAATTATTGAGGCATTTTCTCTACTAGTACCCTAGAAATATTTAGATCCAACCTTGTTTTCAATTTGGAGATGCGTTTTCGGGCTACGCGTAACTCAACCGTCGGACGTGGGTCATTACAACCATAGACGGTGACTTCACGGTGAAACATGCTGTTTCTAGGCAAACTGTATTCAACAAACTACTGGCGATGGATTGGGAAGCGGCTTAGACCAAATGAGGTCTTAGTTAAAAATAACTTATTGCATAGATAGAAATGTTTTTGGAGGAGGGGCAGCACGTGAGTGCATGGTAACCACATGGACCTGTAAAAATTGCGCACGTACATGCCATCACTGAGATTCATCATGTAATATGTACTCTCCTGGCCCACCCGAAGCTGCTAAATAATACAACATAAGGTACGTTTACCTTGAACTCGTCCAGTCGTTTGGAGTACCGTAGGGGAGCACGCCCATTGAGATGCTTCAGTACCAGTTAACTGGCGAACGTTGTTAGTCAAACGAGTATACTCTTCACATACGGGTCGACGCTAACTACCTCACGGTGGTCACAACCGTAGATGCAATGCATCTCAAACCTACGCACTAGCCAACCGCTGTGAGACCAAATTTTACTGATGACCATGGCTAGATGATCTCTTGAATGATTTCGCTTTTTCAGCCGCCCAGTTGCATTTTCCGAACACTTATTTGTTCGATTTCCTAGATGAACAATAGTTGACTGTATGTGGATAACCCACTTCGGCTTTATATAAAGCCAATTGCACATCAAGTAGTTCACAAACCTCGAAGTCCGTTCATCTGATTATTTCAACACATCGGTTGAGCCTTAACCATGAATGGACAAAAGTGTCTACTCACTCTTCTAAACTATCGGAAGTTGCCATGCGATGAAACAAATATAGATTTCAAAGTAAAATTATCTTAATGGTGAGCATAAGGCTAATTGTATCAGCTTACACGCTTTCTCACCGCATCTCAAACATGGGAACAGCACAACATTATGTCGCACCCAAAGACGACTCATATTGCTCCTATTTGAGTCGTGATTTTGGCCATCACAAAGTTTCTGACAGGAATGTGATTCCTATCACCTGACGAAATCTTTCAAATGAATAACATAAGAAAGCGCATTTCTCACTACGAACATAGGCATTCATCACGGATCGTCCATAGCCTATTCCGTCTGTAGCCAGAAACTGATATAGCCTTAAGCTACAACTGTAAACGTGAAATGATAAATGACTCACATGCGGTGGTTGATTCCATATGTGACATCGACGTTGACCACATCAAAAAAGCATCCGAACAATTGTATTTGTTGCTTCCCTGCGAAACATGTGTGCGCGTAACTATTATTACCGTCTTTGATAACACGCAGTATGCCGTTAGTTTCTATATGGTTAAGTATTTGATGCAGATTTCCTGCAAAATCAATGCACACAAACCCACTTACCTATTGTGAGAAGTTACAACTGGTGACGGATGTTGCACGTATCCATGATCGTTATCTACTTACCATGAACATCCGCAACATATTGTTTGAACACAACAGTTGAAGTGTTGTATTCAAATAGATGGCTAGAGTCGTTTATTTCACTTGGAATGAGGCGACGATTTGTAGGATGTGAATCGTGCAAGAAAGCAGTTAGACCGCGAGTATGCTCCAAAGTAAAAGAGCTAACAGCCAACCTGGAACTGATACATGCGCATAGCAGAATTGATTCAAAAGTGTTATGTGTCTACCTTTATCAAGTTAATCAAAAATGTACAATGCGGTCTAATGCAGCAATCACACGAGATTATCAAAATGAAGTATAAAACAACGAAAACACTGCATATCCGATTCAAGGTGAGCAGTAAATAGAGCAAACGTATCACGTCGACTAATGTCAAATTGACGGCTGAGATCATCACATACATTCGTAGCTACTTGTCCTCGGTGTTACCACATATATTTCGTTTTCAGTTTAGTGTTGTGACAATTATACAACATCACATTTGTGACAGTTGTCGCCACCTATTTCACGGATTATCAGGTAACGAAAAGTGATTTACTATTTATGCTGTGCACGTTCATTATTAATCTATCGCTAACTCCATCTACTAACGAAATAACAAATTCCAACGATGTCATCAAGGTATCCCGCCATCAAATTACTGCATTTTTTTATCGTCCTTGGTAACATGCTTTCGAAGTTTATAAGAAAGTTATTTCCCGGAGCTGAGATGGATTTTTCGTTAGTTCTGTCATGTTCAGTCAACTACAGTTCCAGTGATATTATAAAATCATCCACCAACGGTCTACTAACATCAGGATTTCTCACCTGGCGTTAATTTTCAGTCCCTTCGTGTTTATTCATTATTGTGGCTAGCCATCCCGTTGGTCTACCCTCGTGACACCCTCTCAATTCCTGTCACCGGGTGTCTAACTACATCTTATGTCACCTCGTTTAGCACGACGACGACAAGAGGCCGAACTCCTACACTTCAGATTCTGCTACTGGCTACAAGTGTGTAGTGCCACCGAGGTATTTTCATAGAATTTATCAACTTACTGATTTCGCTTGGCACTCGCAAACGTTCCACCCATTTCGGATCATCACCGTCCGTTTGTCGTTAATAAGCCATCTCGTATCCGACCTCAAACCACCATTTAACCTCGAGCTAAATATGCAACTAGATGCTGTGTGACAATCCGATCCCCTCGTATGCCATCAATCACATATTTCAGTTTCACCTTACTTTTCTTGTTCACTTTTATCTTGTTTTTCCTTTTTATTCTGCGTAATTACACTCTAATTGAAACAGTTCTGTTACTGCAATATCCTGTACAACTCTATCAGTCGAGCTACTCGCAAGTAGTCAAACGAATTAAAAAAACTTCTGAATTGGACCGCAGACACAGAATTCCAAGTTCTCACCACCATTCTCCAAACCAACTTGATTGATTACATGACAAGTGACGTATAATAAAAACTGCTTTATATTGGACGACGGAAATATACTGTAACACAAATCATCTTACGGTAGACCTGTGGGCTGCACACTTACACGAAAATGCAAGTGTAAGTTGGCAAAGGATCAACTATCCAAACAGAAAATTGGTTACTTAACATGACCCAGCCTGAACAAACAAGAAAGGGAACACAGATGCGTTGAACTGCCTTGAGTGATGAGTAATACAAGCGCACTCGTCACACACACACACACACACTGTCTGTGCACGTACACAGGACCACTCCTCGTTTGTGCAAGTCCAAAACGGGGCCGATCGATTGGGTAAGTGTTGCCTATGGACACAACAACCGCAGGACAGCAGTGTAATTTCACATCTCCCTGAATGGAGTCTATGGAATCAGGGAGGCAAAACACAAAACGAGAAAAATGCAGACTACTTGGTTTTCTAGTTTCAGTCATGTGTCCACCCAAGATTCATACGGAGTCAATTTTGCAAACAGCTGTTGTCGATAATTTTCATCAGGCTTTTACAGTTACATAGGGTAGGTGCGAGTTATATATGAACATTAAAGCGTGCCAAATAGGTCATCAAAAATCACAGGAGTGGTGCGAATCACAGCTTACTGGGGGTGCGGGGTTGGAGGTGTTGGTGAATGTGTTGGAGTGTTACACGTGCCTATCATGAGAAATGCGTTCATCAGTGTCGGGCGGTTCAAGCTCGCGCGGGTTTCAAGTGGATGTGGAATGATTGGCCAGGCGAGGTGGAAGGTTTGTACGAGTTGTTTTTGGGCACATAGTCAGGGGTTGTGGAGTCTGATAACAATAGCCTCGGCTGTTGACAACAATCGCACTCTGATAGCTCTGGAGGAGGATTGACGAACCTTGTAGATGACTCGGAACGCTTCATCCGGATTTATTTGGTGGCCAGTGTCAAGTAAGTGGGAGCCAATCGCACTGGAAATAGGCTTCCTCGAACCGTTATGAAGCCATTTCGGTAGGTGTTTGCTAATCCTCTCCGATAGCCGCCTTGTGGTCCTCCCAACGTAACCGACTTGACAACAACAGGCGAGGGAGTAGATACAGGAGGACGGAGAGAATATGGGTAAACTATCCTTAAGGCGTGGCACCAGTACCGGGCAGGTGTCGAACGACACGGTATATCTCGCTGCAGGGTAAGCACTCTCGCCGGCGTTTGAAAGTCAACGGCTAATTATTTCACTGTTAACCTCACCTCTATATGAGAGACAGATAAAAACCGGCTTTTCCTTCGCTGTCTGGATGAGTTCAGGTTTCGTACCGGAATGCAGATTTTTGTCTATAAATCTCTCAGGGTATCCATTTCTAATGAGAGATTCTCGAATATATCTCACATCTTCCTGGATAGTGTCCTGTGTACCGATCATTTGCGCTTTTTTTAACGGACAATGTACCACATTTCTTTTGTACTTCAACGGGACAATACTTGGAAAATGTGTGTATCGACCAGTTCACGTCTTTAATAAATGAATTGATCTGTGAATTGTTCCTTCTGATCGACGAAGCAACGCAACATCTAGGAATGATAGTTTGTTGTGATGTTCTAGCTCGACGGTGAACTTTATATTCGGGTGCGCATTGTTGAACTCATCTAGTATGATCTGGGGATCATAATCGTTTTGAAGAAGACAAAAAATACCATCCGCATAGCGCTTGTAGAGCTTGCACTTAGTTACGATGTGTTTGAATTCATTGTTCTCTAGTTTGACCACAAATATATCTGCGAGTAACGGACCTAGAGGTGAACCCATTGCTACTCCATCTTTCTGCCTGTATAACTCCCCATCAAATTAAAATTGAACATTATAAGTGCAAAACAACAATAGTTCTTTTAATTTTCCCATTGAAATTCCGACATCAATGCGACTGCTCCCAGTATAGGTGCACAGATATTCAATGGTTTCTTGCAAAGGAACATTAGTGAATAGAGAAGTCACATCCAAGGACAACATGTTGTCATTCTCGATATTCACTGGGTCGACTGATTCTACAAAGTCGAAGTTGTCCTTTAAGCTAAAAGGAGTTAATCATGATTTGATCGGTTCTAATATCTCCACTAGCCATTTTGCTAAAGCATGATACAGCGAATTGTACAAGTCTAGGATCGGTCTTCATGGTAATCTGTCTTTGTGAATTTTGAGAAGACCGTGCAAACGTGGAATGACCTTTCCCGTAGGTCTGATGCGTTCGAAAGTTGAAGTATCGGTAACCCCTGCTTGTTTCATTTGACGGGGTAACTTGGATAGGCTTTTCCCTATCGCCGTCGTTCTATCTTCATCTTTTTTCGTTTTCTGAAACTTTGAGCTCTCTGATAGTATCGACGACATTTTGATAAGGTAATCAGTTTTATCAAGGAGAACTATTTCCGCCCCTTTGTTAGGCTTCATGATAAAAATATTCTGGTTGGATTGCAACTCTCTTATGGCGTCTAAATGTTTACGTTTCAATAAGCTGCACCCCGGTACCTTGCTATTCAGTCATATGTACGGGTGTTACCAGCTGCGTCGCCACCTATTACCCCCTAAAAGTGTCATCTCTGTTCAGTGTCTGGTCACTGGTAGTTCAAATGATGCATTGTTCTAGTTTTATCACGCTGCGTTGTTTGCAAAAATCTCATCACGTTCACGTCGTTAAAGAACTAACTGGGATTCCCGTCACTTTTGTCTGGAAGTCATATTTCAACTATCGAGCCTTTGCGCCAACTGATTCATGTCGATGCTCAAACCCCATCGCCACTCATCAACGCATGTGTTGGTCTACAACGCGTCATCCTCCTCTCTTTCTTACTTCCACTTTACACCGCATCCGTACCAGTCGAGAGGTATTTGTACTAAAATTCGCGGATGATGCGGTGTTTGGCATCAAACACCTAACTCGACTTCGTTTGCCAGCTAGACAGTGTATCCAAAATATCCAGTTGATCAGAAACCGGTGCCGGAAACATCCTAAAATAAGCCCCTCCCTTCGTGTACATACTGAACATCCAGCTCAACCTTTTTGTTAAATATCTGAAGGGTAGTTTGAATAACAACGTGAAACATACACCTTACATTACTCATTTTTTGTCTGGCG
Organism: Paragonimus skrjabini miyazakii; assembly: GCA_014338405.1. Lineage (NCBI taxonomy): Eukaryota > Metazoa > Platyhelminthes > Trematoda > Plagiorchiida > Troglotrematidae > Paragonimus > Paragonimus skrjabini miyazakii. The sequence continues at coordinate 25,212 of JTDE01001215.1, forward strand.
TTTGAAATCTTTCATCATTTCACATTCCTCATTCAGTCTGTGTATCACCACGTTTGTGCTTCTTAATTGGATGGTTTGTTCCCTTATTGATTTCTCTGGTTTGTTGTCGTATGTCTTGGCACTATTTGCCAGACTCCTATGACATTTGTCATGTTGTGGTGGTATTCTTCGTAAACGATTCGTTGATTTTATTGTTTCTTATCACTTAATTATGCGTGAAAAATTTTCAACAAAATTCTTATTGGACACAACCCAACGCTTGTATTCGGATCTCTATGAATGTGTTTCTACTTATTTCACTAGATCCTTGAACGAATGTTTATTTACACGCACCCGGACGTATTATTTTTCTGTTATTATGTATTTAGCTAGACTAAAAATTAGCTTTTCAGGATGCTTATAATCGACTTGACTTGTTCATTAAACAATGCCTCTTAACTGGCGGATCGATAACGGAGGGATTACATGAAACAAGAGAATTCGAACAGCTAGTGGACCAGAGTTAGCCCCTCTAAGGTTCCCCGAACCAAAGCCTCATTTCTACAAAGATCACCTTTACCTTTCCACATTGTTAATAATTGAAATCAAAAGAGCTTCACTGTATACTAGCTATCACTGTATCATAGCCATCTTCGTACAGAAGCCACCAGATCCATCGAAGTTGAATGAAACAATGGGTGGTTACTGTTGGGTACAAAAACTTACATGTATTCCCTAGTTGTTTTAGTCTCATAGTGTTATTCGACACTTCGGAATTTTCGGTAGTTTAAAAATCTCTCATAGTATCTCCAAGATACTGTAAGAAACCTGGTCCACTCACACTTAATTCAGTTTGCAACTGTCAGTTTTACAGGAACGTTCTGCTAAATTATTGTTGTAAATCTTTTAAACATTTACCTGTCAGTAACCTAACGTTCATTGTTCCGTTTGATGAAATTCGTCTGATACGTTTGTCTTCTTTTGTCTAGTATGATTAATTCGTTGAGGTATGTTTGGTTTGTTTGTAGAAAGATGATCCTTAATTTGTCTTTATTTGTCTTTGCTGTGTGAAGTAAACGATCATAACAAATTTTGTTCCGCAGCTACACATAAAATGTTTACTTTCTTCCTTTTTATAGCTAGCATTGTCTGTCTGTTAAAAACTTC
>JTDE01001215.1:30675-83251 GCA_014338405.1 Paragonimus skrjabini miyazakii
TAGAAGGCGCCAATCACACACCTAAACCGGGTAGAAGTGCACACGACGCGTGAACGGAAACCTGGGGTTGTTGTGGTCTGGACTGCTGACTCATAAACGCGAGCGCGCGCGAAGCATGTGAACTAGCGTGTTGGACAATAAAGATTGTGCTTTATTGGGTGCCTTTTCGCTACAATATGTTCATTGGTCAACCCATAACATAAGTAAAGATCACATATTTTAACAGTCGTGTTTACCCGTTTACACAACCGGTCATTGCTTTCTCGTGATGTCTCGAATGTTGTGTATGCAAAGGATACTTATAACTTGTAATTCGATAGAGGGCTCGCACTGTGCTAGTTATCCTGCAACAGTATGTGGGCAACATGGTATGTGGTAACTAACTTAAATGATAGAAATCGGTGGCCCCATATATTATCACACAGTGAAGAATGTTCATACAGAAGAAGACGAGGTGATATGTAGACAGACACACTAATTGTAAGCTTTTAAACAGTAGCACAGATTGACTTCATGATGGGACTGCACGTGAATATGATTTATTTGCCTCAAGTTGAGTTAGATCATGAATGAATCCTCTCGGGTTGATATAGACCAGTGTCAACTGGCTGCAGGTGAATTTACGAAACTAGTTCGGTCAAACTAGATAGGCCGGTCACCGTGTGTTTCTCAATAAACGACTTGCTTGTGTTACACATACGGTTAACTCTTTGCTGTAAATTATGTAATATCATTTTTTCACTTTTTTCAACTTCATCTGTTATTTCCAGGAGATACGGCATCCTGAACTCTATTGAACATGAACACATGGTAACTTCCGTTTGTAGACGTGAATGGTAATAAACGCAGTGGTCTCTCGACACATGGATTCAAGTGCCAAATTTCACACGGCATCATTTTCAGACCGTACACGCTGGGAGTTTCCTTGCTGAAAGAAAATAAACCATTTATACACCATGCCTCATACGGAGAAATATTATATAGGTCCAAAGTTTTATAGTGTATTTCGAAATCAACAAACACAAATCGAATGGCGTTAAAAGACGTAATAGCTATACCCACACGCACAAGTAACTTGATGGACGTATTCAAACCATGAATAGCATACAACGTTTAGAGGTACAACTATGCACTAAGTAGCTAACAACGGTTATCTAGTTTAAGTTAGTACGATTGTCTAAACGTGCTTCGTTTGGATCACTACTCAAATATTCGGTTTCTAGCAGGCTTTGCCTCTGCGCAGATAAGTCTAAGCTGGTCATTCTCCACATTGGAATATGTTTACCTATCCCATTTTCCGGTAGCCGACTGGTCTTTCCGGTATAGCTGACACTGAATACTTGTGAGTGACTTAGGCTAAGACCGAGAAGTTCCGGTTTCTTTTCCTAGAGGACACAGGAGATGGCATTGTACGCAGTGGTGAACACAGTCGAGTGGTAAAATGCGTTCTGGAGTTTGTGACATTTTTCATAGAAAGTGTACATCAAATCAGCTTTCCATCATTAGCAAGATGCTCCACGGCTGACAGTCACAACCTCTCTCTTGCCAATTACAACACTTGTCAGACTGTAACCTAAGTTTGTACCATTGCGTTTCAACGAGCAAACCATTATTCCACATTTTGTTCCACTTTGTTGACAATTAAGTGACGATACTCCTCACTTCTAAACACACATAAACTGTATTTACTATATGCAATGAGTGAGCTGTGTAATCCTAAAAATGTTCTACACTTACTTATAGAGAGCGGTATGTTTTTAAAAGTGCAGTTTGTGTACGAGATGACAAAATGTGCGTGATGTTTCACGTATACATGAAAACAACGTTCAAGGTTAGTTATAACAATATAACTTTTATGAACAATGTAGCAGTCGTGAACAATAAACGTGCGTATTTCGGTTACCTAGCAACCAGGTTGCAACACAGACATACTCATTGTCTTTCTTGGTAATGACGCTCGTTTTGTTCGTAGGCTACCAGGAAGGCAGTTATGGGTGGTAAGTCTCAAACGCATGAACAGTTTCCATGACGGCATCTATATAACATTCAAATGCAAGAAGGTGTCACTCACACGTATCCCACTAGGGACAGGATGACAGCGTCTAAGTGCAACATTAGTGACATCAGTGGATGGTGTGGCTCTTGTCTTGAGCAGTAATAGTGCAAGATTTATCGGCCACTTCTCTATATGATTTTGTGGGGATGTGGGCCCCGTTATACCCGAGTTGCAATTGGAACGGAGGCTATGAAAACAGCTATCATATTCAACTCGTTTAGTAGTCGTCAGCAAATGAATCCGAAACATGAACCTTAATTTCAGTCAGTTACAACGTACCCTGCTCTAAGGGTTATCCTACCCGGGGAATAAACGGATCTCAAACAAATAAGTGAACTTGATCCAGGTTTCACTCTTGTTAAAGCTCGTGAGTAGAGAATATTCTTGTCACGACCGATATTAGGACTGCGGCTACCCTTCCATGAAGTAATCGTGTTGACCACTGCGACAATGACCTCACATTACGCATGACCGAATTATCGTGTCTGAAGACACAACCGCTTTCGTTTGTTAGTAATGATCAAGTTGTCCGATCGTCTCAATAGGACATAGTTGCTGTTTGTTGGGGTCAACAGACACTAACTATGTTTTCTGTCCAGACGATCAGGCAACCTAACTGTCATTCACAAATGAAAGTGATCGAGCTGTTTCATAGGGGAATTCACTAGTGCTTAGTGTGAGGTCAGTGGCATAGTAGTTAACAAGGTTGTCTTGTGAAAAAGTGGCCTAATTTCTACTCCCGGCCATACGAATAATATGCTCTACTCATAAGGTCTGACAAGAAGAAAACCCGAGTCTAGTGTTTCTTTTCGAAATAAGCTGGATGGAAGGCTTATCAGAATGCAAGTACTGCTATCAAATATGAATGACAAGTGTTAGGGCGCCCACTCTGTTATCGTCCCAAACCGCCTCCGTCGTGAGAAAGAAAAAAAAACGATTGACTTAGTCCTAATTAGCGGAACTGTGCAGAACGGACGAGACTTTTTATACCGCTATGCCCATTAGCGACTCTAACGATTTTTCTTTCGGTAACTGATCTTTTTGATGTATTGGGAATGTTTGACCATTACGCGCCCTATAAATACTTTGTAATTGTCGCCTTTGACGCTCACGTGTTGGGGCGGAACAAAGCGGTTTCCTTTGTACGCGACTTTTGGCTTGTCTTGGGAATCAAATCGTGGGACAGTTGTGGCATTTGACGGACCGAGATTTTCGCGTTAATTATTTACCGGGAAGAGAATCCAAATTCTGTCAAGCACACCACTATATCGAGAACGAACCAGCGCATGGCTTTGGAGGGTTTACAACAATAAGCAACATATATCTGTCAAGATTTCATACTGTTTACCAGCAAACCGTGCTTATTTACGCAAAACCACAACTCCATTTTAGCGTGGACTTAATGATAGGTTAGGTGGTATGTCTTCAATCTAAAGAAGACAGCTGCCGCAATCTGGCCACCTCTGATGTGACTGGAAGCCAGGTGCACCTCTGCGTTCAGTAGAAATTTTAATCAGGACCTAGACTTGCGACGAGTCTCTTCACGCAGTCGATCATTTCGGAGTTCACATGACCACCTACCTGTCCTCCCATTCAAAACTGCAAAACGCAATTATGTGACCAAGTGCTTTTACTCATTTGACAGTCATGGTGGTAGAAACGGGTGTTATTTTTTGTCCACCTCAAATTCACAACCCCGGTGATCCCACGCATGTATGGGTTACCAAACAATGCTTAAGCAACTTCATTCATCATCTACAACTCACCATACCATCCGATTATGGACTAGTTGGGTGATATCGTACAACCAGTTCGTCACATAGTTTACCGGCATAGCCTTCAATGCACTTTTGATTTTATTCACAGTGTAAGGGCTGTAAATGTCCAATAAATCCGTGATTTGCTTTGATGCAACGTTGTTACTTACAAACAATCCTTCTAATGAAGGCAGCGTCTTCACGGGTGACTGTATTAACAGATCAATGATTAATATCTGCATCCCAACAGCAGCTATGAAAGAGTTGCTATTGCACTGTAAACCCAATATTCAGTTCAAGTTCAACAAGGACTTCTATCAGCCAACGGATGATGTAGCAAAGGGATCTCCACTGGGTCCATTGGTTGTCGATGATTTTGTAGAAAAACTGGAATCGGACAGCTTGTTATTTAAATAAAAACGTTCATTTTCATCGCCGCTACATGGACGATATGTTCCTCATTGGGAATAATTCGACGCAGCTATCCAGTGTGTTTAACGCGTTCAATCAAGGTCACAGCTCAGTTCAATTCACATCAGAAACTGAGTCGAGCAATGATTTCCACAGTAGTGACGTCAGCTTAGTCAGACGGACTGAAAGTTAGTTAAAGTTTGTAGCGTTTCGCAAATCGAAATGGGACAATTAACACACGAATACCAGAAGTTTTATGCCACTCACACAAAAGCAGAATCTAGTTCGTGCCATCAGTAATGTAACAAAAAATCTGTTCAAACGATCCGATCGATTTCGAATTAAAATGTATGTCCTATATGCTTCTCGGGACTGACTTTCCAAGTAGAATAACTACGAAAGGTATGACAGCCAACATAGTGATGTGCCAGATGGCGGCAGAGGAGAAGATGGTCATGTTAATCAAGCTCCCTCATAAAAACAGTTTAATCGCCGAGTTCCTCAATCACTGCCTACATAATACACTTCGTCGAATATTTTCAGCAGCCACACTTTGTTCATGGTTTAACGCTTGTCCAATTAAGCTTCTCTGTCAGGAGGATAAATTGGCTGTCCACACTCAAACCATGTTTGTCTACTCGTTTACCTGCAGTAAAATACATTGAGTGTACGACGAGGTAATTGTCAAAAAGTATGAGAACATCATAAGACGTGGTTAAGAACTGGAGTAAAAAAAGTCGACAAGCGCAATTATCATTCGCCTGGCAAACACGAACCACAAAGTTTGGGTAAGTCAACCGGGGTCGACTCAGCAACAAAGTTCAGCAGCGGCCGAAACAATTGTGAATCGACAACCTATTCAACAACCAGGAGCACGAAAGAAGTTCTTTCAAGCCCCTAGCCTCCTATGACAAGCGACCAAGTTGTCTTGGCTCCCTAGTTGCCAGTCACAGTTGACATAAGCTGCCTGTGGAAACAAAGTCACTTCTAGATTTCCAGTTTCTCCTTCACACACATCTGGAATTGTTACTTTTGGCAGTTTGATTTCCTTTGATGTCTTAAAAAACACTGCGAGATCTCCTATCGCGTCTCTAAGTTCTTTCATATTCCTGTTCAAATGTTGGGTCTTTAAGATCGTCGAAGCCATCGGTGATACATTTCTTTTCATGTGACATGTCACAACTGGATTATATCCATATTTGTCAGACCACGTTGATTCCCAATCCGCACCGGAAGACCGTCGGTAAACCGGCTGATCAGAAACTACTTCGTTGAGTTCAGTTGGAAAAGGGTTTTATTCTGGAAACCTTGGGAAGTAACGGCTGACTACAAATCGTCTACTCTTGCTTCTGGTTCGGCTGCATTAAATCACCTCATGAGCTCCGGTGATCTGCGTGGCTGTTGTCAAAATACCATAATTACCCTGGTATTTCCCAGATGTTCTGATGAAACTTGAAAGTATAAAGATGGACACCGAATGTCTCTACTATCGGATGAAAAACATAGACATGAATAAAACATCCAAAATCTTACAGGAAGAACTGTAAAGGCAATGATTGAATGGTATAACCAACAAAGAGAAAAGCGAGAGTAAGCAGATATTACAACCAACTACTGAGGAATTGATAACGATTTAAACCATCTCACATAAAACGTTGTATAGCCAACTGGTGAATTTCTCTCAGTACTTTACATAACCAGAGCGTAGTAATTGTGCGATGGGTACGAAGTCTGAGAGTACATTCATTAAGTCGACAGACATTGGACAATGAAGAGAGTACATCCTGAAACGTGTGAGGATGAAGAAACAACTTTGGAATGGGGACTAGTTGAGAATTTGGTACGGCACAATTTGCACGCTACTATTCAGTTGATGGTGAGTTGACATCAATTTAGAAAAGGCCCGAAAATTAGACGAGAAATTCACCAACTCATACTTTACCAAATATTAAGTGGACCAGTTAACTGTATTTCGAGAAAAACCATTTCAAAATCTTTTTGCATTGCGAAAGAATGGGCAATATGTTCAATGCGCTGTGGGTGTGTAGTTGATGTTGTGCTAATACTGACATTTCGTCATTCACAAAAAGATTGTCAGATGTATGGGCTTCATAAAAATAGCGAGATAGGCTATGATATCAAAGCGGATGAATAATTTCTCAGGAGTAATGGGAGATTCTGACCGCCGGAAATAGATCGCCAGTGTCACACAATCATAATGGTGTATCGTTTGAACTACAAGCAGAACCCAATTCAAACTTGACCGCTGCGGAGTATGATGCCCACAGGCTCCGAGTGAGAAAATCAGGTCTCCAAATCTTACTGACCATGAAGGTAATGTGCACAACTTCAAGAATATAGACAGCTTCTGGTTTAAAAATGAATGCAGGGGAGCTTCAAAGGAAACTGAGGGTAGTGAAAGCAGATTGTAACAAACTAATCGAGTTCCCACAAATGTTACCCTTTGGAAGATTAGTAACTGTGTTGGGCGATTACATGCTTAAATTATTCGAAGGGTAACACTCTCAGGGTCACTAGTGATACGTAATTCGGGTCTGCCTATTAATTGTGCAGCCATGAAAGAGAAAAAATGGGACACTGAAACTTCCTGGAAGAATTTGCGGTTCACCTTATCCTCCAAAGACTTCTCAACATACAACTTTGTTGTACCCCCGTATCTGAAACCATACTTACAGGCTTGTAGTCTGCATATGAGAATTAATATAGTCTATTAAAACGGCAGAAGGCTGGCTACTACGATAGCCGTGGGATTGTTGATGAATTCCTACACAGAAAGGCTGGCATCAGTGGATGAAGTCTCAATGAACAGCGAGACAACCCAAGCCTACAGCATCCTTCAAACATCTTATCATCCCCTAGTAAACAATCCTAACTAACCGAGAGCTCTCTATCAAAGGGCCATCCTCTTAAACCGCACTCTTCAGTAAGCAAACTACTGTGTTAACGGAAATTTTCAGTTCACGTCTGTCATCTCTGCAACGCAACAACTTGCTCTGCGAAAACCGCCAATACAATTGAAAAGTTCAGTTTCCTTAATTCGGTATCTACACGAGGATCAAACAGTTACGGTTTTTTCGTTACCCCTGTGATGCGTTCCTACAGGCCACCAGATACGTGTTGGTATGTTAATTTCAAGTTGAACATCACCCACAATTGATCGCAGCTGTCGCATTCCCATTTGTGGATGTTCAACTTGAAATTAACCAAATTCCCGACTACTCATCGGTATGTTAATTGTTGGACCCTTTCTCTTACTTTAGTGTGATGGTCGGTCTTGTGTTTGTTTTGATTCGGAGGGCTCTGTTCACTAGGACTTCGGTCCTTCGAGGCTAAATAATATCATATGAGCCAAGAGGAAACAGTCAGGTAAAAGCAGGTGTGCTGCTAGGTTTACATGTTGCAATGATGCCCGTGCGGAGATAAGTAGGCAGTGAGATCCGAAGCCAATGAGTATACAGTAGAATTATGGTTCTTGTTGTATAAGTGCTGTATTCCGCGTATGAAGAAGGGTTCAGATAAGATACCTTCAAAAATTATTCCGATCGCCCATCGGTTTATGATGACTACTGACACAGTATCAAAATATCAAGAGCTTGAGGTTGCTAACACTACATCCACTGCGCTCCGTAGTAATCGGAATGAGTCGTCAGCACTTTATTCGCTTTACCCTCCGGTTGAGTTAGCTCCTGGCTGTCAGATCAGTCAGGCTTTTGAATTCGAGGCTGCGCGTGGGGTCCCTGTTTCCTTGCAAAGTTTTGACCCAGAAACTTAAACTGAGTTCCCACTTGCCAAACTGAGACACATCTTGAAAACAAGCCGTTGCCCGTCAAGACGTGAAATGTATGCACGCTGCTGAATTGATACAACCCCAGACGGCCTGGACACTTCACGTTGCTGAAAATTGTAGAAGTGAACCACTGCGACAGCGACGTTGCAGACCTGAATTAGACAAGTTGTGGAGCAGCTTACATCACGTAGCCCATAAACCGAAAACAAAAACGCTTGGATCTGTAAATCGAACTGAAATTCTCTAGTGTTTTGAATGATTGGAGAGAACACGTGACGAACCTACAGTTGGGATCCGCGCCGACAAGCAAAATGGTGCAATTCTGAGAGCAAATCTAACCATATTTTTACATATACATCTATATTTCTGGTTTGTGTCAAACCGCTGATACCAAGAACTAGTACAATGATAAACTACCCACCACAATACATTTGACACCAAAAGATGACAGACTATTTGATGTGAACGAGTTCAACGAGCGGGTTGAGTGAGAATCCGGAGCCTGGCGAACGGTGATCGTCTGCTCAACCTATAGACTACTCAAGTGTCGGCTATCACAAACATCCGATTCCAGCTACATACAAGCGATATCATGACGTAGATTCGCCTAGGAAGTCGACATCACCATTTCGTTGAATGCGTGATCGTGCAACAACACGACATTCAAGAAGTGCACATCACGTCAGCGTAGCTGGATGAGCATGGATCACAGGTTGGTCAAGAAAAAGTTTGTTTCTCATGTTTCCAAACTTGTTTATTGTAGGTCATCCGAACAATGACGAAAACTGAATGTCAAGAAGCTGGAGAACACAAAAGATGTGGACAATATTTCAGAATACAGTTACCGTTCGTTTCAACGACGTTGCCGTTTCCATTAATGCTGACGGTGTGTGGCAACAACTTAAGAATCAGATCATGGCAACAGCCACCAGCACGAAAGGTTTCCTGCGCCAGAAACATCCGGACTGGTTCGACAACAACGATAAAGTTATCTCGAGCATGATAACAAAGAACAGTGAAGTGGTCATTTTTTCCACAAAATAACTGAACAACGTTCCGGAGTGTTCACCGTCAACTCGTCAAACGGCTTCGTGAAATCAAGGATGACTGGTAGAAGAAATCTGTTTTTGCAAGGGCAACGCTGACCGCATAAAGCACAAAGAGTTCTGTGATTCACTTAGGGCAATTCCTGGCTCAATCGAACGGAAACGCTGACGCTTCGTACATACAGCGGTAGGACATCAAAAACTCTCACACACAAGCACTTTGGTAGCATACTCGCCCCTCACTGACTGGACGAATGTAAATAGCCCCTTACTACAACAAGATATGAAAACTTAACTTTCTCCAGTCTCAGATTTAGAAGAGGTGCAGTGGACTACTGGACAACTGCAAAGCGAACAGGCTGCAGGTGACAACGACTTTCCAAAGGAACTTATGAAGAATGGCGGTTCAGTTTTCAAACATGCTCTCCTTCAATTAGTTTACTCTATCCACCAGAAGTAGACAAGCACTCAAGTGTTCAAGAATGCTCTGATTGTACCCTTACTTATAGGCAGGAATAAAATGCAAAGCACCGACAGCTATCCAGACGTCAGTCAGCGTTGGAAGGGTGTCAGCAAGAATCATGTTAAACCGACTCTGTAGAGACGATATAGAGGATGAGCAGTGTAGACTTCAAAGGAGTTGCAGCACGATCAACATGGTGTTCGAATCCTCACAGATTCAAAAGAAGTGCTATGAACACAATCAGTCGATGTAATTCCTCCCTGAAAACTTCACCAACAGGCCTGAGTCCATGAGACAGGAGGCGGCATGGGCGGTGCTTGGTAAGTATGAGAGTTCCGGCGTGTTCATCAATTTAGCCAAAAGGTTGTATGAGGTCATAAAGGCGAGGGTACAACCACGTTGGTCAACTTATCACGATTTTACATGAAGCACGGGTTCTGTCGTAACCTCAGTCCAGATAAGCATTTTTGTGAGAATAAGTCTAACCAGAGTGTATAACAAGCTTTGGTTTCAAATTCGTTATATCCACATCTCCTAAATTTCTGGTATGATTTGAAGGAAGTAGGAGCACCAAGGTTGGTATCAACTTGGGAACGGAAATGAACAGAATAGTGTCAAGACGAGCGACACACTACCGTCATTTCTTCACCCGATGAGCTTTAGAGGACAGTGGGGCAGCATGCACTCAGACGGAATATGGTTGCTACTTCATCAGGCGTGTGTAAACTCAAGATTTTTGCGCTCCAATCCCATTCAACATACTTAACACTCGATGGGTTTGTCAGAGAACTTCTTCTATAAAATACATTTTGAAAAACATAATTTCGAAAAATCCGGAATTCAGTCAGTTTCAAACAAACGGTAGAAACGGCGTGTCCAGATCACCTACTAGTAATACTATAGTAAATGATCCATTAGCAAAGATGAACTGATACAACCTGTCTTTTCAGTTGTAATAAGCAGCAGGCAGTTAGTCCAGTGCGGATCGGTCATAGCCAACAAATACATGATCTCAATATGCGTTAGAAAACTACATTAAAGTAAAATCGATAGTATGCACTCGTTCCGCTCAGCCAGATTTATGCACAGACAAGATGAGACTATGTCCTGCACCTTCTCTTAGTTTGATGTGAATGCAACGGCAAAAGCAGAGAACACAGTGGTACGCACATTAGTGTTATTTACTGTTTGCATACAAAGCAACCTGGATATATGCAACGCCAATTACTTTGGAGTGATGATAGACTACCTCCACTTATTAGGGCAAACAAGCTATGCTCGTAAAACATGCCAATTATTTGAGACGTGTTCACAACTGACATTGGCAATGTGGGTATAGTGCAGTTACGCGTGTGAATGATCAACGATTTGAACGTTGGATAAGTGTTCGTGTGCAACTCCGCATGGTTCTCTGCCGTGTAACAATGCATGGACTAGGAGAACCAAGTTGAAACTGAATATCAAACGAATGGCCGCCTACTGAATATTCGGTGCATCGCTACCCCAAGTCGACTACGCGAATCGATAATGCACGTGATTTTGTTGGCCGATGTTAGTGCGCTATTTGTACACAGCAAAAAGGATACTCAACGACTGGCCACGGATTTCGCGACCGGAGCATCCAAATTTGTATTAGATATGAAAATAAGTGAAACATTTATCTGCTTTCAGCCACATTCGAGTGGAGGAACTCCATCTACACCTGGAATCTGCATCAAAGATAGATAGTGTAGACTGTTGTGCAGACTCCTTCCATTTGGGAGGCAGTTTATTAACAAATCTGTCCGTAGACCGCGGGTCGATATCTCGTGTGGCAAATGCCGGCACCACCTTCGAACGTCTTGAGATACGCATGTGGATGAATTACAGCTTGAAAAGATGAAAATCAAGTTGTTTGTCTACCGCTCCATGATCCTGTCTACGCTGTTGTACGGCAATCGAACTTGGACACATACCAGCGAAAGGTGTAGTATCTGAACCGTTTGCATTTGTAATGTTTAAGATGCATTTTGAGTACTCGGTGGTCGGACATATTTCTGGACACCGAAGTTCTGCGGCAAACAGACAAGGGCGGAGTTGTAGTGATGCTGATGCCTAATCAACTTTGTTGGCTAGGAGAAGTTCTTTTGATGAGCGACGAATGGATCCTGATGCAGCTGCTATACGGATGACTGAAAGCGAATAAGTGAAATCCTGGTGATGAGGAACTGTGTTACCAGGATGTCGTCCAAGTAAGTCTATCGCGTTTTACTACTTAATTTTGATCATGGGACGAATTGGTCTTGAATCAGACGGTTTGGATGAATACACTCCGGACGGGCATCCGAGGATTCAATGGGCGACAGTTATGTGGGCGTGAGTTGAATTGCATGGTGCGCAAAAGAGCGGTAAGCACCATAGTTCGTGGTGGCGTTGCGCTGAATGCGGTCGTGAATGCTCTATCTACTTCGGATCGGTTGGTCATCAGTGTCTTTATGGAATACCGCCAGCGAACAGACGACGAGTATGTTAAGCGCCAGTAGGTTATGTATGTTATATTTGTTTTTGTTCGTACAACCTAATGATTACCATCGCTTGATGAGCCACCCGCTCTCCCTTTCAGAAACTCGAGCTATGATATTTCTTCGTTTTTCCTCCTTTTCAGCCTTGTTACTGCGTTGTATGCTGGTTTTTTGTTTGGTCCAAGTTTAAATTTGCATTTGTGTTTCCCGTCATATCCAGAAAGCAACAGTCTGTACTTCTTGTCTCATATGTTTAACACAATTCTTCCCAGTTTAGAACTCACCATTGGAGCCTGTCTTTTGTTTCTGTCAGTGGAACCACAAGTGGCTCAGCGTAAGCCACCCGTAGTGACGTTGACACGCCGGTGTGCGTTTGTTCCGGTCATGATGACAGAATGGTCCCGGTACGCATGCCGCCAACCGTTGTCTTTCCATATATTTTTCGGTTGTTTCAGCCGTATTCCGATGTGTTCAACTGCTAAATGTTGACATACTGCATGTCATAGCTTTTTTTCAACTGTTTCTTTTTCACTGTTGAGAATGTTTTCTTTTGCCTTAATTCACCCTGCAACAAATTTTGTTCCATGTATCTCACGATGGCAGCAGCATCTAAGACTAACCATTTTCGTACGAACTCATGGTTTTATAAGCCAGAGGTCAAACTTTACTTGTTTGCAAATATTTCACTACCTCTGAATGTACAGAGGACGTTTTTACATTGCACCAAATGGTGTTCTCAATCACGTACGAAGGATGAACAGAAAGAGCTGTCGACCATAGTGAAACAACTGAAAGTTCGTTTGTATACTATGGGTTAGTTTCGATAAATAAACGGGTGAAGAAATCACATAAAATAAGACGGTAAATTACAAGAATTACTGTGGTATACTGGATCCATTGATTGCCACAGTTCACTAGGTTAGGAGTGTAGATCTTCAGGGAAAAAATACCAGTACGTATACTTCAAAATATTCTGAAATGCTTGCATAGTTTTGGAACAATATGTTAGGACTAACAGCCATGTTCTGAATATTTAATAAACCTAATCGTGCAAGCGTGAGACTGTAGTTGAAACTCGAGATCCGTGTAAACCCTCTTGCCCGAGGTCATCAACAGCTCTCATGGTCGAACCAATTCCCGACTATCTAGATAATGAAGCTATACGTTTGGAAAGGCCTCTTATGTGAGCATTACCTCACCTTTGGGCTGAAGCCGGCCTTTCACATCTTCAAGACATTTCAGCTGCAAACAAAAGGCTACGGATTGAAAGTTACTCACACAAAGTCCCGAATATTAAATCCATGCGGTTGGACTACATTTGGTGCAAAACCGAGACAGAAATGATACAGTTCAGTCTAACAGCCAGATAGAAAAGAGTTAAGAGGAACCGTTGTATATGAAAGTGAGAAATTTGTGCACACAAGTGGGGAAGCAGAGAAGAATTAACATTTTAAAAATATCTTCTGCTTAAAAAGGTTACAGACGAAATTAAAAAGCGCAGAGACCTAGTACTCTCGGAAATATATCTGTTAACTACCAACATATAAACTAAACGATGTTTCTCCGCGTCCATTCAATTATGGCCAGTTTGTGAGTTACAAGGTAATTGATTTATTGATGATTGTAAGTGTGGTTACAGAGTACACTTAACCAACAATGCTGAGTGGCAGTTGAAAATACACTATACGAAACTGTCATGATTTTCGCACTCGACTGACTGAAAGTGAAATCACTAGTTCACTACCGTGATAAAGTTCAAGACAGCAATCCATAAGACTGCCTTAGATTACATATTTAATTAACGACAAATGACGGATTCAGGACTGGCAGGCACACTATTCTTAAACTTTCTTGAGGTTATCATAATTTGAACAATTGATTAATAAGAATGCAACAAGAATACGACAAACTGACTACATCCAATCGGGTTACCGGACCGTTCTAATTCATCTCCATGTTTTTGCCTATCATTAGTGTTACGCCTGCCCGTTACTTCGTGTGATCGTTCAAACTTGATTACCTGATCAAAATTTCGTTGTTCTTACATCTAAATGAACGTGTTTATCTCCAAAATTGGTTATCGCTTAAGACTCATGGTGATAGACTGGCCGAATGAGTGAAAGTAGTAATAGCCATAAAATCTAAGTTGCTGTTTGTATTTCCACATGCTGAGACGAAACGATGAAATGTTAAAAGTCATGGAGTCAAGACGGTCGTCTTGGAGCTGATCACGAAAAAGTGCGCAGTCTTCTTGCATGGGCCAGTATGGATAAATGGCGTAACAACCAACCAGGAGACGGAAGTATCCAGTGGGAATATGGCTCATCAATTCTGTTTGCAACCGACTTGTCATTACTAGCTGGTATGGACCCCAGACTTTTACGCATACATTTTATGTGAAACGACTGTATGAAACAGACTATACTACCCTTAGAACTCGTCCGTAAAACCTTCACATTTTTAATTGTACTAGTCTGTGCAACCTCAGGTCGCCTCCACTACCAAAGCAACTGCTGAATGGATCATCTACACCATTTGTTTCCAGTTGTTTTAATCAGCCGTACAATCGCGAACGATGAATGCATTTTTCAAAGAACTTTAAAAACCACCTGTATGCCTGGACAATACTAAAATAACTAAGTTCATGACACTTGTGTTTTATCTAAATATCACATTAACACGAGTTTATCATTTATACTGGTCTTCAGTTATTATCAGTCATATATTTCGGTGAACAATTTAGACTTCACCAGAAATCGAACCAGTTACAACAGCAGTTCGCTTTCACGCGGCAAGTACCTGACAACGAAGCCAGGTAGAGAGCTATGAAATTTCGCATTTGGACTTACTTATCCACCCATCTCACTGTGACATGAAAGTTACCAAACGAGCAAGTGGACAAATAAGTTGTGGATTTCATACATGTACCGTTTGAGAAGTTCTACCGGGGCAGTTGACCCCCAGATAATTTGGTGAATTCTGCAAGACTCAGTAGAATTGATGGGGGACTGGGTTTAAATATGAAACTTCTGAGTTCCATGTTTGGTTTCGTAACTCAACTGGTAGGGCAGGTTCCGCTTCTGGAGATTCCGGTGTTTGGCTCGATTCCAGCCGACGCCTAAATTACCAAATCTGCCAATTTGCCTGTCATTACTACAACCATATATTTGTTTAAAAATTTCACTTATTCCTGATTATCTCAAATAACTGAAGACGTGTTTACCTTCAATCCTTTGATTGATTTCGATCAACTTTGCCCCACTTGTGCGCTTCATCTGTCCTATTAATATGGCTCATTTGGAGGTTTGGATCGCACATGAACTCTGCTCGTTTGTTCTTAATCTTTGCCTGATACTTGTTAATTATAGCATCCTAGAGAATTTGTTGATTATGGCAAGTTTGTTTCGCTGCTCATAAACTACTCGTTTAGCAAAATTGTTATACTTCATTTTGGGGTTCATCCGGTTTTGTGCAGTCACCAATCAGTCATAGCCATTTATGTTCAACAATGAAAAACTGTAACTGTTTGCATTAAATAAACATTGTTAGTGTGTAACTGAGCTGATTATTCAAGCTGTACCCTAAGTAGACCTCACTCTTTATGCACAATGACTACTGAGTAGTGGCGTGAAGATACGACAGACAATTCTGATAATCTACGTTTCTTCTCTTACCCCAATTCTATCGTCATTGGTCTGTAGTCAAACAATGAGTTTCTTTCCTCCGTTTATCAGCCTTCTACATACCATCTGCCCACATGTGCAACCAGTCGCTATGAAAATTGACATGTTGCTACAATGAGTCGTCATGGCAATGATTCCGAAGAGCAATACTAATAATGTTTTGTAAATTTGATTTGCTCACACCCCTAATTCAAGTACACGGTTCTCAAGACCAACAAATTTGTCTCATAGTTCACAGTGTCTACTGTTCGTCCGATCAAAAGTTACAGCAACTCATGGCAGATTCGGAACCAATTGTGAATGGTCAAGAAGAAACGGAGAAAGGTCAGTTTACTTGCAAAAGTTTGTCATTTATCAAGTAGATAGTAGTTAAATCAGAACGATAATTTTGGTTTTTGTCTATTCAGTGGGATTGAGCCACAGGATATGTTTGTGACAAAGTGGTTCAAAGTACATACCAATCTGTGTTCGACGGTTGATCACCTAGAAATGATCGCTTTAAGAGAACATCTCTCTTGAGTACATTGCACACAAATGAATTCATATGCTTCTGTTTGCTATGGATGATAATAAATTTCGGGCGATATCCGTTTTTAAAACTTCTCCCATTCAGCTAGCCTGTATGAACAGCATTTTTGACAGACCCCCGTTCATATGTGATCTGTCCTAAACTAAAAACTGACGATAGTGTCCACGCCAAATGAGTTCAAGATAAACCGAGTGGCATAGTGTCCCACCTAACTGTGTTGTGTATGAAACATTTGAGAAGGTTAGTTCATTGATGAATTCTATTGTGAAATTGACAGTCAAGTGGGAACAAAGAATTTATGAGATCATAAGGCATGGAAAGTGATCATGACTTATAGAAAGGCGTCGACATGAGTAGCGTTACGCTAATTTGGTCTGAAATCAGACCTTTATTCATTTGGAGAAAAATACTAGTACCAAATATTTTGAACCAAGATGAATACCTGTAACCACATAATCAGCTGTCTGGAATAATGTTTACTAAACCTAAGGTTAAAGCTTTCGGTGTAAATCTGGATAGAATCTGTCTTAGATAATATAAAACCATAAGAAAACAGACAGTTCCGAACAAAAGGATGCTGATAAAATGCAGTTCAACATCTATGGAATACATTGCAATTGCATTCATGAAAGCATTTTCCAAAATGTGAACCAGATTAAAAGTTACCTTCATGCTATGCGATTTAAACGTGTTACACATTGTACGGATAGGTGCCACAAGCCACCATGTGAACTTGTGGCAATAAAAGTCGCTCAGTCTCCACACTAGCCACCACGGGGATGGGGCCTTCTTTTTAAGTTCGAGATTATCCTCTCAGGTCAAACGTCTGAGTCCTTTTTGGTTAAAGTTGAATTAGCCATGCACAGTTAATGTTTCTCAATCAACTCATTAGTTTCTGGTCTGTCGGTGTGCATGGATTTACTGTAACCTCCGTGGATTGTGTTTATTCGGCCCAAATGATTGTCCTATCACATAACGTCAACATCAGACCCCTAAACCAGCAAGGGAAACAGGACGTCCTTCATTTCTCCCAATCTCTTCGTAGATCGATATTGTTCCGAATATAAACTGTAGTGTTGATGAATTGATATTGAGGTAAATATGAACAGCGTATCAGTCATTTTTGCCTTTAACCAACTGACCATATCTACGGTTATTAACGCAAGCCGTATGATTAAGTTGTGGATTTGTCAAAAATAACCTATGTCCGCAATCTACTGAAGTATTTTGGGGAGAAGGGGCCTTATTTAAATCCCAATAGGAGTACTTCTATATGACACATATCAGGTGTAACTTTTGTCAATTTATGAAGATAATCCTGAGAATTCGTTGACAACACAAAAGTATGGCGATGGCGTTCAGTGGTTAGGGATTTGGTTTTATGAATTACCCCAGATGCAGACTTCTCAAACTTCAAACGACAAATCTATGGCACCTTCTTTGGAATGTCAGCATCTCAGCTACCTGTCCCAGTTGTTTGATAAATAAGTCCAAATAAGATGTAGCTAGTCCATATCTTGTACAATGAATACTTTGCTGACACAAGATAAATCTAGCAACGAACGTGGAACAGTGGGATACTTTTTCAGGCCAGCTTGAAATTTCGAGGAACATCTGCATCGAAAGACTGAAGTTTGCAGATGTGAATCTGGAGGCAAAAATAAAAATCGATCTATCTTGTCCAACTGAATTTCCGCGTGGGACTCGCTGTCATAAGTTGTTTGTAAAACCATTGCTGATCGTCATCTGGAGCCTCAAAAACAGTGCACTTCTAATAACGTCTGCAGAATATCCCAATAACTTATCCAGCTCGGTAGCCTCCAGATGGAACAAGACGCCGAAACTGCACGTATTTTAAGGTCTTCGGTAAAAAAAATATACGAGTTCCTGTACAGCAGTGAGTGAGCACCATATTTCTGTCTGCCGTACGATCATCATCTCGTAGTAATTTAATGTAGTGCTTTCTTACCAGTTCTTTTAAGTTGGCTTCTTGACATCCTGTAGGCTGCCAGTTCAATGTTTTGCAATTTAGTGACATTCACTTTAATCGCTAGAAGTAGAGTAACCCTTTTCATATTATTGTGTTGGTGTGGACAGTCCAAACGACGAATGCAGGAACCGTTTTTAACTTTTGTTCCTCGGATATTATTCACAATTCTTCTAATCAGGCGGTCCTAATTGCTTTTCTGTTTGACTGAACCACTGTTTAATGGCTATTTAGGCCAAATAATCTCATTGATTATATTATCTTTTCATTCATACCGGGAACCAATGTTTAGTAATAACACCCAAACGGCCAAAACAGTTGCAAAATTATTGGATCTTGATGCGGTGCGACCACTTGCACATCTTGGTGATCTATGGGGTGCCAATGTGACAGACTACCAGCCAAGTTACTCACGCCAAGCAGGCCAGTAGGTAGATGAACCACAATCTCTTAGTCTTTTAAGATAGGGGCTAGAACAGCGTTAATCCCTTACTCCGGGAAAACTTCATCAGTTTCAGTATACTACCACCTTGCCTTTATCATGTTTTCTAGCAGTTTTCATTAAGATCTTCAATGGTCTTCTTGCCTAGATTCGAGCGTCCAAACGGTCTTTCAAGTCCACACTCACCTATTACAAATAAGATACTACTTCGGTTTTCCCGCTCAGTAAACCGGGACACCGTTTTGGCTGCATCCAGCAGGATGAATGAGTAAACTGTTCTACTGCTACTCCCTCTTCCAACTGTTTTACTCAGTTTAACTCTTCGACCACTCTTAACCCTCTATTTTTAATGCTTCCTTTCTAAATTTCCACAGCAGACAAAATGCAGTTACAATCGAACGGCCTGGTTAAACACCACCTTTAACGACCCGGTCTCTAGTTTCCACCTTTCCATGCTTAGAAGTAGAGCATGAGTTAATTCAGCGCTTGCAACGGTCACATCCTAAAACAAAAGGGTCAAGAGGTCGTTCTAGCTTGGCACTTGGACCACTTGAAATTCTACGTCTTTTGTATTTTAGAGACTAGAACTTAGGACAGTTTTAAATTAGTGGTACGCGTATCGTTTACTAGACACTCACACACTTACGTTGACTCCATCGTTGGCTAGCGGAAGCATAGCATAACGACGGTAACTTCTGTGGTAGATTAGATTCTGGTTGGTGGTAAACTCCGTGCCGTTCTCCTGTCTGGATCTGCCACGACCACCCCTTGGCGCCATACTGTCAAAAATCTCTTTGCTGTTTGCCCATACCATTCACAACGCCCTTTGCTTGGACTTGGCTGTTCTTATCATGTTGACACATAGTTCTGATAAATTTGTTTTGGTTTCGAATATGAAAGTCCATATGTCCACTACACTACGCCGAATCTTGCTCAGGTGGCAGATTTCAGCTAGCAGTAGGTCACTTGGATAACCGTAGACGACGCTTGCATTTGTGCTGAAAGCACAGAATAATTGGGGCTAGCACCAGGTCTAGACATCGTGTATATCACTGTTTCATTTGGTGCCCAACTTTACCACATCAGGACTAGTCCCAGATAACCTACAGGAAAGTTAGTTATGTGTTGTGACTGCTTGGAAATGTCGTTTATATTAGAACACATAGTCATACTCAGACCAGGTAGTTGTTGTTTAGTTGTTAATTTCTCTGCAAAATAGTTCTATCTAACGCATCAACTAGCTTTCAAAAAATCGGTCAAGTTGGTGGTAAACAATGCATACCAAGCTAGCTTAGAATGCAATCATGATTATTCTAATAGCACAGACCCCGAATACTATTGGATGTGAATGCCACGATCATTTCGAACAGTTGACACAGTAGTTCGCAGCATCACCAAACTTGTTAAAGGCCCTCACGTTGTTAGATATCAGATGGGTATTTCTTAATGAAAGCTCGTAGGCGCGAAGCAGAAATGTCTGTAAGAAGCCTAAACGCAGCTTAGTCGCTTGTCTATTAGCTTCGTTTCGTGAGAAAGTTAATTATGCTGGAAAACGTGTTTGAGTCAAAGAATACCAGTCACTGACCCAAAGTGAACGTTTGTCACTGAACCTGTCAACGACGTGGATATCTCATCTACCCATACTCGGTCAATGAGGTTAGATTGCTGGGCTGAACATTCTGATGATCAAGATGGCTAACCCCTCACTTTTGCCATGCTTTGACCAGCTGCCCCTAATGTTATATTATAGTGACTACACTTAAGACCACCTAAACAAACTGAGGATCACAGTTGAAGCTCGACTGTGAAACTGGACGAGGATGCTGGCCTAGCTGATCGCATACTGAAACTTTGCAATGAAGGTGGAAACGTTGACTTATTTGTTCTGGCTAGTGTAGACGACTGAATAAGTTCTCATGAAGTTGGGTCACTCAGGGCTCCTTGCGAAAACTACAAGGGAGTTAACCTGACCGAAGTCTTAACTAGGATTTTTGCATTCGGTATACTTCCGGAACATACCGTTATCACGAAAATAGACAATAGGATGGAAGGAATGTGGTTCCATCCGGTACCGGGATTCACAGATTTACTTTGTACTCTTCTACAACCTTTGAAGTAAACTCATTTTTACTGCCGGTTAACTGTCCAGCGTTTACCTCAACTATGAGGATGCACTCGACTAAGTAGGTGGTTTATCTCTTTTAGGATGATTTAAATGTAGGAGTATGTCAAGCAATTACGCGAACATACTATCCGCGCTGAAGTTCTGTATATCGGGTCACGTTAGATTCTACGGCGAACTGTCTAACGATCACAGTGCCAAAGTAGTAGATTGAAACTGCTCATTTTCGTCAATTTCCTTCAATTTTGTAAGATGAGAACTATTGGAGGACTGTTTATCGTAATCCCAGGATGAAGGCATGGAATCGTACCCGGTAGAAGACTGATTATCATGAAAAATGTTGAAGACAACGTGTTACTGTTTGATAATTTCCAAACAGTACGGATAACGATTGAGCATCCTCTGAACAGTTATCAAAAAAGTGTAACGAACAAGCTACTTCTTGGTTATTCATCACCAAGCTAATCACATCCCGTTTATTAGGAAAGATGTTGGCACGGTGAGGTCAACTGCGACATGAACATAAATGGAGACATTTTGATACGGGTGCCTCACATTTGTGAATCCAATGGAACAACACGTTGCACCAGTACTATATATAGTATCTCCACAATTGATCCAGGCTTGGTCATGATCAGTGTTAAAACGTCAGAAGATTCGGATTATGTGTTCTAGTAACCTAGTTTTACGCACGGTCTGGACTGGGTATATATGTATATACTTATATCGAACGTGGTTCTACAAGTACAATAATAAACAGTTTAAATTAACGGTAATTTACGACCAGGTTTACGAAGAAATACAACATTGCAACGGAAACGTGATTAATCGTGCAGTTAATTCTGGCGGTAAGATAGGTGACGCGTTAATGTTATTCAGATGAACAAACATGGTACACTGCGGTAGGAAACGGAATATAAGTAACAAAGCGAGATACAGTTCAACTGTTTGCTGAAATCAACAACCGTTCAATAGTATGAACCGCTTAACAATTTACAGAAGAACACATAAGTTAGTATTGAAAGAAACGGTGGAATCATGCACCTCATCTTTTAGCCATACACACAATCTTACAGTAAAATTAGAACAAATGTGTAGTTTTACAACATAGAAGGTTATGCTCGTAACATTGCTGTGTCTGAATCAGAGCGATTGTTTCGACAAACTTATTGCTCCGGTTAGCCATTTTGCTAGAATAACATGCGTAGGCAAGGCAATTGGTTGAAAACTGTGTTCTGTCGACGTATTCTCATGATTGGTCACAGTCATTATTGAATGCCGTCTTCTATACAAGCGGCGTTCAGGTGATTCAATTGGATTTTGTGATGGTGCAACACAAGGAACTATAGTTTTCTATTCACATCTGTTTCCATTTGAGTTTTCTGGTTCTTGCAAGTTGTTTCAATTGACTTCACACTGTGTTGAAGAACACCTAATCCTCGCTTGACACCTACAGTCATATAGTTAGTTTGAGTATGACACACCGAAAACGAGCTTATTGGACCCGATTTGACATGTGATGAACAATATGGGTGTACTTGAACACGCAAAATTATAAATGCACTCAAAGCAATATGTTTTTGTAAGGGTTTGACTGAATTGTTTGTGTGGACGAGGTAGCTGTGGCCATTTGTGAGTGGTGTTCAATTGATGTAAAACCAGAATCCGCTGCCACTCACCGGCAACACCTAACAGTGTACCGTAAATCGTCATCTAACACCTACCACTCACACGATCGTTGATGTATAGTTCATCCATTCTGAGATCAGCCTCATAGCACCCCCATGCTTCCTTATGGTCGTTTAACATTATATCATATCACTGATTCACCCAGGGAACTTTACGTTTATTTTGTTCTGTTTGTTGTTAGACTTGGCATTCCCTAATATACAGCACCCTGTTTGCCTGCTGGTAAATAAGCTAAGTTCTTCACGAAGCTTTTAACTCAAAAGTTGACTTACTTTCTGGTGCATTCCGGATTCTGTTGGGTGTCTATCTTTTGATTGTACCCATTTTCCACTGTGTTGACCTCCTTGACCCTGATAACCTCATATTATGGACGATCTGTTTTTGAGTTCACACGCTCGGGTGAAATTGTCGGGCTACGACTGTCTGAGCTGTATAGAGAAAAAGTCAATTGATCTTTCTCGATGCAATGGCTAGAATGGATTAGAGGACACGAAACGCTGTGGGTACGTCTTTATGTTGGTTTCACTCATTCAAGTAAGTCAAGATATACATATCGAGGTTTCCTGTTGCTCCGGAAAGACGCCATCTAAGACAATGTACACAATGAACAGTAAAATCCTATCCGTTATTCGATGGAAGTTTATCCAAACAGCACTGTTCACTGGAAGTTTGTTTGCATCCACTCGTAGACTTGAGTTCATTTATTTAAATCTAAAGACCTAACATATCTCTAACTGTGCTCGATTACTGGCGAGAAGAAGAAGGCCAACTGAATTCAACTTAATTGCATGTTGGCTGTAATTTTTCGATGAATATACTCATAACCAGTGTTCCATGTTGGTCTTTAAAATGACCACTCGGGCAAACTAGGGCTTACCTCTACTATTAGCAGTATCTGGCTTATGAGAGCTGCAAATAATCAACACTCGGCCTGTTTTCACAGTTTTGTCGAGTCCATTTATGAGACGACTGTGTTTAAGTAATTTTATGGTTTTATTCTTTTAGACATTCTTATCAGTAATGCGTTTACGTAACGAAGTCAAACTGCCTAGTAGATTTTACGCACAGGAGGTTGGGTGTTGGAAACGTAGTCCGATTGTATCAGCGTTCGTACTCTATCGCTGTTCTTCAGGACTGTATCCACATTACCCGATCAACGGGGATAACCACCAGAAATATCATTTCTTAGTAAGTCCGTCCATCCAACTGTGACAACAAATTACGCTCAGTGACCATTACAGACAGTCCGTCATGGTTAGAGATGAACTTGCAAAGATGTCCGTGTGTACGGGCGCCAGAATAATACTGACAATCTAGGGAGATGAGGAAAGCAGTGGCTGGTTACTGTAACGTACACCAGGTTAACTGGTTGTTTTTCATACGTCTAGCACTGAGAACATGTTGCAGATTACATTATTCCATTGGCATTAGCTTAAATTATTATCAATCTATTGAAGTGTTCTATGATTACGTTTCGCCTTTTCCGTTGTTAGGTTTGTGTTTCACACGGAGAGTTGAATTCTCTATCCTGATTAACTAGTGGCACGGGCAGAATGGTGGAATGGACGGATTGTGACTAAGCACGGTTGGGGGTGAAAACCGACACCAACAACCACCTTCAGTAATTCGCCATTAACTATCTCCAATAGATTTAATACACCACGTGAATAACGGATCATGGATAGCGTTACAAAATTTTAGCATCCATAGTTCAACCGATCAACCGTAGAAGTAAACAGTTATAGTGCTGTTTGGTTTTGAGCTCCATCTGTCATTACGTCATCGAGTTATGCGTTGGAATTTAGGCTGTTGACATAACCTTTGGCCACGGCAGCTGGATACCTTACACAAATATTTTGTGTAAACAAAGAAGCGGATTGATTAACCGAGTGGTCACCGATTCATCGATGGCCTTGCCTGACCATTTCGTATTGGTTGACCGTACCCATGTGGACTGCATGGGAAGCATAGGTTTGGCTTCCTGCAGGCTGGCACCAGATCACCTGAACAGTCTGCCCAGCGCAGTTAGAAACTTTCCGGCGCGGTGCACGAACAACAGGAAGCATGGAGGTAGCCGTCTCAAAGGGTTATCTTACTGTGTTGTTTGCGCCGCCATGCTGGATTAGTTAAGCACGATTAGACCTCGCCAAATGAAGTAACCAGCTCAGTGTTTGTCTTTGGTTTAGTCGGCAAACGGCGTGTTCACGAATTGCAATGGATCGCGGTGTCCCAATAGGGTGACTGCGGTCAGACTAGACTTGTCCCGCTGTTCGTCTTGGGTTTATGATTATTTTCAGCGGGCTTTCCCTATTCGCGTGTTACCAGTTTAGTGAACGCTGCGGTCTAAGCACTTATCCTGTATCAAGGATGTGCCGTTTAGCATGCAACAACGTTGCAGCAGCGGTTTTCTTCTCGTCGTCATTACTGATGCTATAAACTTTGATTTTCCACTCAGATTTCACTTCATTCATTTGATGCTCCGGTGTTTCTCGGAGAAAAAGTTCAGGGTGCAGTTATCGCAAATGAAAACTTGTTAAACTTTGTTCAGCATCTTTGCAAAACACCTAAGTATGCAGTTTTCACTGGCTTGTCGAACCAACGTCGAACAGTGAGACACACGCAGTCCTTCAGTACAGTTCGCCGGGAGCTCTTTCGCCCTAGTCGGCAAATTGGTTAGGCAGCCTTGGCACCACCTTGTACTGTCGCTTCTATCTGTTACATTCCCTGTTCTCCCCTACCCTTGATCTCCTTGCATCGATCACTGCTACCATTTTGCCGCGCACGGCTTCTATAATACTGACCAACCTGGAGTGTCTTCTTGAGATACAATACTTAATCTAAAAACTTCGCAGTTCCAATTAAAAGTTATCCAAAATGAAGGCTCTCTTGTTTGTTTGATTACGTCATGAACTGGGTGTGTTGTAATTTTTCTGTTTATGCTAATTTGTGTTAACCTTGATGGCATTGCAGGCGCCGTCGATAATCTCATTCCAGAAACAGACAGCTTTATTGTTTAGTGTATATCTTGTTCACAAACAGAAACAAACTCTTAGTAGCGTTTCTATCTATTGGTATTTTCAAGATTCTTGCATTTGCCTAGGAAGATTATGTGAATATTGATCAAAAAACGTTTTACTCGTGATTACCAGTTACGGAGTTCAACCAACTAAAAAATAGAACTCGGTGCCCTGTCTCGCGAATTACTAACTTGTCTCATTAAGGTTTGTTTGATTAAAAAATTATCAGTAACTGTCTAATCGAACTTATTGCTGCTATTGGTAACTTTGTTTGTGAGCCATTTGTTAAGTTATCTAGCCGTTATGATGTATCAAAAATGAGCTGCGACGGATGATTTTGGCTCATTATTGCTAAATCTGCATCTGATAAAATTGTGTTGCAACTCATTCTAGACCTCATTGTCATTGGTGACTCCTTTATGATGATTCAATTCGTAAAGCAAATTGCACGTTGAAGACAAACCGGACTGTCATCAATTTTCGAAGTAAACATGTATATTTTTTAATGTACTCATTCGAACACGCGGAATGTTTTGTGTCAGACGGAGTTCACAACGCTGATGTACACCCAACTATGTGTTAAACAGTACTCAAAGAACGTACAATAAAGGATTAAAAACTGGTTTTCTTTCAAAAATGATAAGACCTATAGGGCTAAAAAATGATATAAAAAGAGGTAAAATCAGAATACACGAATCCTAGTGTAACTTGGATACATTTACAATCAGACATGAAACGAATGCTATTCAGAAAGTGACGGTTTTCTATTGCTAGCATTAAATGGTCGTACATCAGTTCAAGTTTGTGGAGGTGGCCATGCTGACTGGATGCTCGAAAAAGTGGCACGAATGCGTGAAATACATTCCCGATTAACGTCCCCCTGTTGATGACGCCATCATTGCAGATTCAGGCAAACTGTTCCAGACTAGACATGTATTATCATCGAAAGAATGTTTATTTGACTCACCTGGCGTTGCGATTTTAACAAGCGATCTCAGAGACTGATTCAGGCTAAGCACTCGGACATATCTTATAGCTTACATAACGCTCTGTAGGACAACCTAATATCACCACTGTTTAGTCGAAGTAAACAGTGAATTGACCAACCTTAAACAATCTCTCCTGGTAATAGAATAAACAACTATTTACCGCATTCGATTTGGTTCCACACTGTATTCTGTCAATCAAATAAGAGTGATAAATATTCAACCAGCTCTTAACCACTTAACTCAAGTTAAGAACGCAGCAATGAGTTGAAAGATAGCTAACTAAACCAGGTAGGATATGCCACTCAAATAACCTTTTTAGTCTTTTCGTCTTCCAAAAGCAGTTAGATGACATACTGGGGTATACCAGAACGGTCTTTCCTGGGTCTTTCTTGAGAACGATGGTATCTCTCTCTTCATTCGAATGTTAGTGTCAATTGACAAGATCATTTGGAAACCTATCCTTTCAGTATAGCAGACTACGATTGTTTGGATTACGTTGGTTTTGGTTTCTTTCTTGCAGTTCTTAAATTCATTCAAACTAATTTTTCGTATGCAATTTGGCAGTCAAAATTACCACAGCTGCCTTAAATTGCTGATTGGAAGTTGACTACACATTCTGATAAAATTAATGTGTATAGATTCATCACCTAGCTACAGATTTTAGTTTTTTTTTGTTTCAGTCATGTTCCCAGGATACATTTTCAACTGTAGTCACTAACAACTAGTGATTGAGTTCATACCAACTCAGATCACAAAAACGTTTTCCCTTGTAAACTGTGCCATCGTTTTTCCAGTGTTATTAAGTCTGTTTAATAAACATATGACTGGTGACAGTATTCGTTAGCTTCAAGGTTATGCAGTTCTAAAATCATACCCAATCAAACTTTTAGGAGAATTCTGTTTACAATTATTATCACGTGTATTTTTTGTTTTTAGTAAAACAATCCTTTAACACTTGTCAATCAAAATGTAACGCAATTTTGAATCGTTAATATCATTAATTTAGCAAATATATCGACTATTTGAATACAAATTCTGGTGCAAAAAATATCAACATATCACTCGTCTGATATGACTGAATGGCATAAGCAGTATATGTCTATTGGTCAAAATTTGTCAGAAGCATACTACCCGTTTCGTGTTTATGGCCTCTCACCAGGTAAAATACTTAGTGAACTTTGACCACACCTCATGTCGTACTACGGGCAAGTGCTGAAATTTGTGGACACTAAGTCATTTGCGAGTTAGTTGTGTCGTTTTTCTTCAGACTCTTTGGAGTCCGTGGAACACTGTTGATGTCAAGGGCACCAACTGAAATGTGTGGTCAAAATTCACCGGGCACACACACCTGATGAGTGGTGACAGCCAAGTAACCGTTCACATGCTCCTAGCGTTTTCTGAGCTTTTACTGTGTATGTCATCTTACAATATGGTTGATTATATCGGCAACAATGTTTGTTTCCAGAAAGCGTTGTAACTTGTTTCGATTAGTTGCGTGACAATATCTTCTGAAGATTCACTTACTTCTGAGCTATTCCTTTCAGGTTAACATGGATTACCAAATGCAGACAAGTTGAGCATATTGGTATCAACGTAAGCTATTTTTTATTGCAATTTAACGGTTATCTCCAGTCTTATTCTTTCTAAATTTTTTCTGTCCTCTCAATCGTCAGTGATTTATTCGGTTAAATACCTAACCATCTAATAATTTCTAACAAATGAGGCAATAATTGTAGTAGTAAAAATGACAAAAGAGCACTGAACAAGGTTCGGTACTGTCTACTTTCAGGTCAATCAATAATTTACTAACAGACTGGTGCTAAGAAAAAGTAACTGTGTAGAGAATGTAATATTTCCCAGTTATTATTTAATGAATCGTGTAAAGAAAACACGAAGGTTCTATTAACTCCAAGAAGTGTCAGGTTCATTCCAGGTAGAAAAGTATGAGATAATGCTTTCATTAATGTCCGCATTAGTATTTTCTCTTTTGGTTGCAGAATGTACGATCTTAAGTAATAATCATAATTTCAACTCGCACAATCAACCAGGGTTAATGAGGTCGATAGACAACCTGACACGGAACGATGCACCATTAAATCACGGCGAAGTCTACTAACAAAAAACTAGTGTGACACAATAAAACCAAACTGCCCTTTCGTGAATCACAGTGACGAGACTAAGCATTATAAAAATTCATCGATATGAATAACTCTCGTAACCTTAGGGGTAAATCCTGAAATAGAGAGATGTCCAACAAGTAGGCTGTCACTGTCATGTTCCGTTCAAATATGAACGGACCTAAGACAGTGGTCAGAGAACTCAACGATCTACAGGTACCCGAAGACCGTCCCATGCCAATTCATGCGGTACACAACAGACAAAGGGCTATTGTGATAAGCAACTTGTTCGAACCAGGTGTCGTCAGTTTTGGTAACACAGAACTGATAAATGACGATTGCCCGACTAGTCCTGAAGTTGATCAGCTGTAATTAGTTAGGACAATGTATCTATTCCCCATCACAACATCAAGTTGTCAGTAGATAGGTGTACGTGTGGTCACTAAAGTTGAATATTCCAGTTCCGCTGGATGGTAGGTGTTACGTGATCAGGTCGAAAAAATCGTCTGAAATTAGAATAAAGTTAACTTTTTGAACTGCGAAGCAAGCATGGGATTATTCCTGTTCAGATAGCATTTCAATTCGTTACAACTATTTTGAAATTACAGTAAGTCTATCTATAATTGTGATTGAGTCTGACGATTCAATGAACTAAATAAGCAATTACTTTGAACCTGTAAACAGATTAGTTAACAGTCCTCACTCCATCCTTGATTGCAAACCTCAGAAGTGATGTTAAATACAGAACTGGTCACACGGCTCAGAAAGATGTTGTAGATGCG
Organism: Paragonimus skrjabini miyazakii; assembly: GCA_014338405.1. Lineage (NCBI taxonomy): Eukaryota > Metazoa > Platyhelminthes > Trematoda > Plagiorchiida > Troglotrematidae > Paragonimus > Paragonimus skrjabini miyazakii. The sequence goes on from JTDE01001215.1 coordinate 60,075, forward strand.
ACTAAAGTGACCGTAGCTTCATTTGGATAGAGATATATCCATGAGTTTTAATTCGGCTGTATACTAAACCTCAGCAACCCACTGGCAGTAGGAATGGTGGCAAAGAACTGAGTTTGGTTTGACATAGTCACAAGTCGTGATAGGCAAACGTAATATTCTGCGTTTGAAATATATTATTCAAACACACCTCATATGATGTTCGCAGTTTGGAGGTGAATTTATTGGGACACCAAATCTCAATCACTAAATAAATAAGTCCCGTAACTTGATAACCAACTGCAGCGAAATAATTGTTGTCAAAAAAAACTTTTATACATATTCACTGCCTGGTAATTTCAACAAACGAAAATTGCTTTTACAGACAAGGGTGATGGCAATTTATTTCGTTAACGGTGATGCCGAGGCCGTTAATCAACCAGGATTAACGTGGTGAACGTTGATTAGTCACCGTTAATCACGCTTCTTATACAAACCTATGTTGTTACTGGAAAATCTCCATCAATGAAGCCACAAAAATTGAATTTCTAGCAAATAACCATTTTGTGTAATTCATTAGAACGTGGGAGTCTCTTCAAAACATGGATTAACCGGAGATCTTTGCAACTCGATTAAAATTCGCTTAGTACATTCAGCTACTCATAAGTAGGGTCTAACTTTAACACTATTCCTGACGCAACGCCTAAGCTGTGACATATTATCATATTCCTTCAACTCTACTAACCTTTATTCAACAATTAACGTTGTAGGTATTTTTACCACGACTGGTTACCCGAATAACACAGTATCACTGTCGCAGCTCAGTGGTCTAGTTAATTGTAGCTATGCCATACGGACATTAACACGAGATTTGTCAGGGAAACATTTTGTTTGCGATTATTATTGAAACATGCATGCCTATTTTTGTGACGGTCTAGACCCCAAATTTAAGTAGATTTTCTTGAAGTAATGACGTCACTGTTGCTTCTGACTTTGGTTCAGCCCAGTCAGTCAAGTCTCATAACACAATGTACTGTGTCAGCCTATCCACTGAAATGAGCAAGTACTCATTTGGGCTATTTTCATTGTGCATAGAATTACAACCCTCCTTGTCTAGTTTTGGAATAAGTCACTGTTTGAAGAACGATATAACCTCGTGACTCATTCCTAATTTTGACGCCGCCAACTGATATACGCTCGCTGTTATGAGCCACGTGGTCAGTCTGGACACCTCCTCATCGGTTATGTGCATCGACCTCAGGTCGTACAGCTGATTTCTTGCTTTCTGCTGTCTGCATTTTGTATTTCAGTGCAGCTTGGATGTCTGGCTGAAGTGCGCCTATGAAAAATAGATAACAGGAAATGAACTTCAGAGTAAAATGTCAGCAACCATCAACAGTATACAAGGCAGTTGATACCTGCATATTATCAACTCAGATAGCAAACGATAAATGAATGCGAGTGAGAACGTCTAGTTTATGCGTTGGACGGACTCGCATCAAGAACATTTTACCGTTTCTTCAGGTTGAAAGAAAAGATATCCTCACCAATATCATTATGCATCTGGTGCATTAGGATGTTTTATTAACAAATAAACGCTGTGTATCACCGAAAAGCACTTGAGCACTCTAGATTCACGACTTTCTGGTAGAAATTTAAAGCGGTCGACGGAGCCCAACAAACTTGTGTGTTTTATAGATGCACAGCCTGGTGGGTGGTGAATTTAGAATTCAGCTACTTCGTGCTAGAATGCCTCGAAATAGTTGACAACAGAAAGCGACCAAAACAAAAAATGACTACCGATCCGTCTGTAGAACTAAGAGGTTTTAAACATTTGGTCGTCACTGACAAGTATACTAACCTGATCTTTTCATTCACTAATGACGAACAACTGTTGACTTTAAAAAGTCGACGCCGAAAATACTTTATCAATGATAAGCTGACTAAGTCGGATAGACATGGCAGAACGGCATGGTATGAGAGAATTGGGCATACAACGTTAAGCAGTATTTATTCACTCAAGAACGAAAACTGAAAAGTGGGTGGACTTTGGGTGAGTAAGCATTAGTATATATTACGAAAGAATTAATACACACTAATCTTGATGACATTCGCGCTGGTTCAATGACGACAAGCACACTCAACAGATGAGACGAGATTATTGTGGCCACTATATGAGTTTATCACTCCGGACATCCAAAAGTGACTAACGGACCCACCCACCTCACACTCAAACATACGTTGAAACATTTACGTACTGATGATGTCACCTTGTTTAGCGATGAAACGTTTGCAGTCTAAATGCCACGCTCGGCGAACATCCCAACACCTGAACTAATGCATACTTGATGGTGCACCATGGTATTGTGTTCTGTTGATATCTGTTTGAAGAGTAACCAAAAGGTGTACACTGGAAACCTTTATGTTTACTTTGGATCGAGGCTCACCCGAAAGTAGCTCACAGATATGTCCAGCAACAAAAGCAAGTGCGTACCAAATATGCATAGTTCATTGTAGACTTCTGGACGAGGAAGAATGATAGGTTGGATGTATTTGCTTGATCTTACCGCTCTGAATGGGAAGAGGAGTATTAGAATGATGTTTTAGACAGTAAAAAACTGAGGGGTGGATATTCATTAACACTTGGATTTCGAAGCGACTAATTGCGATGCTTACACTTATTTGAGGAAGAATACCAAATACGTGGATGCCACTATGACCATAATCATATAAATTTAACATCACCTACAAATGACCATAGCTGTCACATTCCCATAGACTTTCCAGACAGACACTTCATAAAAGAATCAGTTGACTCGAGTTCCGGTCTCACTAGAGCCCGTCAGTAGTGCATATCCATGTTGTGGCCGGAACTAGAACTCAGGTCAAGCTTTCATGACCACCGTGTCGTTGACCTCACATTAGGCTCAATTGAATCAACATATGCGAACGCTTAGCCACATTTGCTTGTGAGTAATACTCGGATTGCTCGATTGCCTTGAAAGTGGACACAGTAACCGTCCTGTTAATTCCAGTCCATGACCCCTCGACTAGGACTTCTAATCAGTTTTAAGTCACAGAAATCACCAACTTGTTGAACGGTATTTTGACTACGGATGATTAGTAGGGTGACATGCGTGATGTTCGGTCTACATAAAAACCAAATTTCCCTACTACTAAGCATCATTATGTTCTTGTCAGGAAGTATTCTGTGGATCATGCTATCCGTAATAGATGAAGAATATATGCGTCATACAGTGTGAGCGCTGTGAAACCTTGGTATAAATGAGTGTATAATTGCTGCTGGATTTACTCCCTTTGTCAACTGCTCATTTCGACCAACGTTAGTTGGTATTACACTAATACTAAGCGCTTTTTCAAGGTAAACGTTACGTGATCCAGATATGTGCACGTTGAGAAGATTTCTGTTAGCTGAAGACTAGTATGCAACCCTATTTTTCTGTGAGATATTCCACTTTGGAGAGCGCGTCTATAATTTTTTAGCATTCAGTATTTATCAGAACTTACAAAATAATCACAAATTTAACTGCCGTTCTGGCGCCATTTACCTGCACAGAAGCAATTGTGCCGGATTAATGCGCGCAGTACTCAGTTACAGTCGTATGTCATGACATTTGTATTTACAACTACGCAGTCTGAGGCTATCGTATTCGACTTGTGTTCACTCGTTCCGTGTACCCTACTAAAAAAATGGAATGTACACGTTCGATTGTTATATTGGCATGTTTATTTTCTTCAGAGTTTACTAGATAGACTGTTGTTAAAGATCCTGCTAAGTGGGATAAGTTTGAGAAGAGCATGTGACATTCGTGCCATGAACACAACTGTGATCAGTATGTGCAGAACGGGGCCAATCAGACCACTTGCTTATTTTAGGGACTTACTCTTCTGATCAGCCTAGTGTTAAAAAATCCGCTGAGGAATCACCTATGTGTACCGAGAGCGTAAAAGCATAAAGTACTGGATACCAAAAAACGTTTGTATATCCATTCTTCTGATCCGGCTTCTGTGACGCAGATTCACCAAATCCGTTTCCCGTGATACTTACTTTGTACACAACTGAGTTGCATGCTGATACAACCACACAGTCAACTCTAACGGATTTTATCAGTTATACCAAGCGTTTAACAGTCAAGCGCGTTCGACATCTTATCAATTTGCATAAACACACGACTGACTATGATCATTTTAGTCATTCGCACCATTCGGTAAGTCTCCACTTTTTATTGAAAACTGTAACGGACATTATTTAAGGTGAATAATATGCAACAAGGAAATCGTGAGCTCCGGACGGAATCGAACCATAATGCAAACTTACAAGCACTGTAGATCAATGCGGCCACTTTATATCAGTTAACTAAAAAAACGTAATTATTTTTGTTTCCATCATTTTGTCGGCGATCTAAGTTGTAAAGTACAAAGCAAATACATGTATACCTAATAGATAGAAGAGGAGTACTCATTAATTCTTAGTTGTATTTGAGTGCAGTCAAGTACATCAACATAAAACCATAAGCTGTGTTGGATTCACCAATTACTGATAACTTCACACCATATCTACCTGTAGTAGTGAACTTTTAGGAAGTAACTCATTGCTGGTTGTAGACGCCGGACATAGGCAATTTGGCATGCAGTATCGCTGACGCAACCAACTGAAGTGAGTAACTGGACTGAACATGTGAAATTTCAAGCACCCAGCGTAGCCAATTCATTCCACGGGAACACCGCATGCAGTTTAAGAGATGCGTTCTGTACCGTTCTGGTTCTTAGCCAATGGAACCCCGGTGTGTAAACGCATAGTTTAATAGAAAAGAATGGAATAACTCTTTCAAGTTACTTACCTGCTCTTGACGTTAGCAGTATTTGAAAAGATGGGTCCATCGACTAAAGGACGGTTGTTGTCTTTCAACGTCTGAGATGTTGGAACAAAACACAGTCAACAAGCATTATTTAATTACTTTTCAGTTTTCTGACTATACAAGCAAGCATATATATACTACTCAGAAGTAGTATGCTACTCACATGCGATATTCAGGAACAAAAGGGCAAGCTTCAATGCCAGGAAAACGACGAACCAGAAGCGACTATCAGAATAGTGTGTACGCTTTATGGCGAAAGTGCCATCAGGGTGAATGACAACGTACTGTCACTCGATGCATGTGAATGCACGTCAGCCGTGCAAATGAGTGTACGCGCTCGTAGTCCACTGTTTAACGACCTGTACGGGAGTTCGTGCAACAAACGAATTTGCAGGCCTAGCGTCTTTTTTGATCACAACAACTTTGTTTAAGCAAATTTAGTTCATAATAATATTTTGTGGTTAGCCGGAATTTAAGGAAATTAGCGAAGGTTGTTGTTGTGTACTCATTCAACTTGGTTTCGCGAAGTAAGTAATATGATATTTTTCATGTAGTTAGCGAGCCTTATGTTTTTAATTTGGGTATCGCTCATAACTGATCGGATTCGCATTCACGCAGAACTTTTCAGAAGAAGCATTAAATTCAAGTTTCGTTCCTGTTAGAGCTCGTCAGTAGTGCATATCCCTGACACGAATAGAATTCGGACACTGCTTTTATGAGACAGTCGCGTCGAGCACTACGCAACGGATGACATATTGACCATAAACGGCTTATCACATCTGATTCTGTCTCGTACAAAGCCGACTGGGCAACATAAGCTTCACTCACATTTTTAGTTTTCCTATTCCTGTATCCCAGTAGTAACTATTATATCAATATTGAGATCAGATCACTACCTTGGAACAATAATGTCTAATCACCGATCTTGGTCGCAAACTGCCATTGCTGTCTATTCAGTAGTTAAACATTTATCCTTCTTTGTTCCATAAAATTGTTTGGCATGAATCGTGTAATAGTCCATCCGGATTCAACCCACCGGATTTTTAGTAAAAGATTTCCTTAATTTTTGCATCGATTGCTGAAGCATTTCTCCATTTCAAGTGGGCTTTCTTGTTCATACTCTTCGACTTTATCGATCCAGTTGGCTTCAAAGCCTGCGGTAAATATGTCTACTATAATTTACATGATGTGTCCATCAGTCGTGTATTCCATGGTAACACCAGACTTCCTTTACACTTACGGCTGTGCTCAATTCTGCTTCCGCACTCTACATTTACAACAAACTCAAAGCAACAATTGATCAGTAAGAACAGTTAGTTGACAAACGACCTCACAGAGTTATTTTTTGTCCGTTTGTCTCCCACCGCATAATAAATTCGTTATTCAATAACTGTGTTAGTGTGGCATATTTCTTATATTTATTACACCTACTTGCTGAATACTTACCCGGATCGAGAAACTGATATGAAATGTCGGTTTTATGAACTGACATGGCGCAAATGAAACGTTAACAGCTTCAAGGGCAGCTGTGTCTTGTAGCCGTTGTCTCGCCCTCTCACACCTATCACGTGTCAAGCCGTCTAGTTTGAGTGAGGCTCCCTGTCCAACCTGCTGATGCGTGCTCACACATCCATCGGCCCGAAAACTGTCTTCTATACCTGAACGCTCGCACACACGCAGTTACCATCTATACACTCAGCCAACTGAAACGTTCCAACTGGATGTGATTCAGTGCGGTTGATACACAGGCACGCATGACGCGGTTGGTCCCGGATCGGAATAGAGAGCAACTTAACAAAACAGGACAGACCACGGTCCAAACGAGCGATACCGCATTAAGCTTGTACGCCAAACTCAACAATAAAGATCCAAACCATTTGACTTAACCTTTTCATTGACTATCATTGAGATATCGTTATCTGATAGTGGATACTCAAGCTATCATGGTTATGGGTTCCACTACTAATTACCGATATCTCGTCAACAATCGACACCTTTTGTGTGATAGTGCACTACGACTCCCATTTCGTTTTACATGTTGGTGACCCAAGCAAGAATACTGTACAAGGTGCCTATAAAAACAACGGCAGTTTCCTTAGCCATTGAGAATTCTTTCATCGGTTGTAATTGATCCACCTGGTAAGAGTCCTGACTATAACCTGCTGCTTATTTACGAGTCGCTGATTCGATTCTCCAGCGTGCGTGGTGCGGGAGAGACCTAACTAGATCAAAACAGCCGTCCATCACTTCGTTAATGGTCAGTTGAACTAACTATTTGCAGAACGGCAGTCCTGTCTTGTTTGAAACACAATATGGACAAGTTTACAGAACACCGGAAGTGTTTGTTGCGAAGTGCTTTAGGCTTTCTTTATCATTCTGGAGAGTAGTTATCACGTTGGCAAATACGTCATTTGGGATGCTTTGTAACATATCAGGCAAACCGTTACTCATGTTACAATTCCTGGTGACAAGTGAACACGACCATATTCTACAGTCAAAAACAAAGTTCTGTTTGTTAGTTTCTGTGATCCACCTACTTTTAAAAGACATTCAGTTTGTTTCAGCGTAGTCCGTACTTATATACAAACATGAACGCATGATCTGAAACACCTTTGTCCGTAATGACCTACAACAGTTAGCAGTCACAGGAAGTCCGGGTTGTTACGCCCTTATAAGCGGGTTTTATTGTAAACCACCCTTGATTCTACCGGTGCATCTCATTTCCGTGGTGAATTTGAACTAATAATACAATGAAACACCTGAGAGTGGACTTTTTGACCACGGAATTTCAAATTCCTTAGACTTAAAAATGAGACTTCTCAAATCTGCTATCTGATTTTGCAAGGGAGGCATGTATCAGAAACATGAAACGTGAGTAATCAGCAGTTGGATATAAGATGGAAAAAGTAGAACGGCGACAAATTCACAGGGATTCTACATAAACCAACAGATAAGCAATGGGGAAAAAAGTACAAGTGGTAGTAGGCTATCATTGATGACCTATTTAAGTAGCATTTGATGAGATAGCCTGTAAGCTTACACGCTTTCAGAGTAGTGGATGACTTTCACTTAAAAGTTTTGCTGTGAGTACACTGATAACATAAACTTCGAAGGAAAATAAGCTCACTTACCTGTGCAGTGGCTTTACCGATATGAGATTGCGGTTATTTATTCCACGGGCAAACATGTTTAGGTCAATTCCGTATCTCTTTAAAGTAATTGTTGTAGCCTATGGAGCTAACCTGTTCGAAATGACGTCTTGACGTCATGGATACCATCTCATTGTGGTACCACCGAATGTCCGAGGTAGGATGCATATAGAAACAGTCCGTATGCAAAACTTTTCTATAACGCAAGAGACAGTGAGTAGTGCTAATGCTCTATATACCAGAAGATTTGTACCCACAGTCAGATTGAAATACTTTCAGAGTAATTGGTCGAAATGACAACAGCATCGCTCGAGTCGGCTTGGAGGCATTTTTCTCCATTCCATTTACAACAAACATGATTAGTTTTAGAACCACATTGATACTCTTTCCAACTGGCTCACACGGCATCAATGGTGCCCCAGTTGCTCAAGCTCTTGACGAAAACCTTCGTGGGCTAGCCCGCTTGGATGACAGTGGAATACTGTCAACAGATATAGATTGTGTCCTATGCGTTCAAACGAGGATAGAACCTGAGAATTCTGGCACTCCTGTGGAACGATTTCCTGATCTCAGAAGAAGTAAAGTAACTGCAAAGGAAAGCACTTCAAGCCAGGACGACCACCCATCAGAAGTTCATCCGACAATTAACTTCCATTTATCAATCACAATTCTCCAACAATCATACAACTTTCTAAAACTTTAACAGTTCCGGAGAGTTGCCACCATCAATGATATCCCGGACTATAAGTTACAGCACACAACATACTGGTCATCGATTTCCGACTTGTGTTATATCTTGCCTTAAACGTCCCCGAGGTGATTCGACTATTTTAACTTACACGAATTCCTGTTAATTATTCTGTCAATCCCTATAAATTTCACATTCTATAGCTTGTGTCTTTTGCTGATGTGACTTGTTTTACCCAACCCGATTAAATTTAGACTCAAAAGAAAAAGTGAAAAAGAAACGTCCCAAGAAAAAGACAACCAAGACGAATGAATCAGATGAGATAGCAGAACAAGAGGAAGGGAAAGGTCTAACAGAACCTGGAACAGAAACTAAACCGGTCACCTCTGAAATTCAGACTGTAACTTCTGTGGCGAAAACCGGATCTCACAAAGGAGACATTATTTTTGTCGATAGTCTCGATGAAATATATCAGTGTATCGGATGCAAAGAACCGCTCAGAGTACCAATGCTCTTCGAGGATTGTGGCCATCGATGCTGTTCAAGCTGTCTGCCCAACGTCCTTCGGTAAGTATTATCCAACTTGCAGAGAACTGATATAACCGAACTGGTAGAAGCTCATTAGCTTTTCAAGAAAGTATTTTCCTATAACTATGCTTATTCCAAATATGACGGTTTGTGTCCGAAATGGAGGTCAAACGGTGTCATCTTCAGTAGGCCTGTGAAAACGTATATTTGTACCCCCCGAAGGGTAGAGGTGATGGAAGGAGCAGTTGATCATATGGTAGCAAGATAGAAAAGTATTCCAGTTAAGCTAAAATTGGGCCTTCCATTGTCCAAAGTTATCGAATAGTGAAACTGATTTTTCATGATTAGACTTTCGCTATGCATATATACCAATATATGGTATGCTGATTAGGCAGGAACGTAGTGTGTGGAACAGTAGTTTCATGAGAGTCGGTGATTGACTGCTTCGTTTAGACCACGGCTGGGTCATTAGTTATCCGGGATCCACCATGCTTCACGTTGTTAGTCGCAATATTAGATCATCCCCCCGTCAAGAAAACACTCACGTGACCGATAGGAATCATCTTCATTTTGGAATTGTTAGCCTCAAGCTGGAAACAACCGTCTGATGTAAAAGGTAACGGCACAATTTATGGTACAGATCTATCTATTTTTAAGTGAAACCAATGTTGTCCGCCTCAAATTCGCAATCTTGCGGGACTTTCTATCGGTTTTCACCTCGGATGTGGTTTCCAAGGTCCATATCTACGTTGCTGAAGTGATCTCGCCCGGGAACTTTCCCCTTATTGGTAACAGTCAGTAATTCGTGGTTTGTGTTGACGAGTTCACAGTGTTGTTCTTACGATAATCTGACAAATTAAAGTTTCCGTTTCTAAGTTGAAGAAACCAGCATGCAATCAGGCTTAGAAACAACATGGAAGGCCTGCAAACGACAAGGTGGTTACTACTCAAGTCGCTATAAATTACGTATCACTCATAAATGATTACAGCCTTCGCATCCCCGTAGATAAGTCAGCCAGCTTTTTCCGAAGAAATGCACTAGTCTCGAACCTATCTTGTTAGGCTTAGTCATTAGTATATATTTTTATGGCAAGCAAAATTTCAATCGTAGCCTCTGTTCACATGGAACAACCCTTGGTGGCCATTGTGTTAATTTTTTCCCCATTATACACAGTTGAGTTACTATACTATATCTGTCAGCTACATTCGACTTCAAGTAACGCTTAGGTGTTATTGATAAAACAAAATAAACATTATCATGCACATAGCAACTTTAGACATTTTCTAAACAAAGCACCATCTCGCTACAAGTGAAGTCTTACTGAGAATTTATCAGTGGCGACCGCATGAAGTTAATCTCCGGAAAGGATTCTATCCACAGAGGGGTTGCTCATAAAATTGATCACTGTGGACGGTAAGGCCGCTATGTAACACCAAGTTCAATAAACATACTAATATTCTTGGTTTTCAGTCATAAATCTTTCACTTTCATAAAGGACTTTACCGAATAATTGTTAGCAGGACAAACCTGCTTATTTCATGAAAATTTGCTCGCGATCCTCAAACAAAAGACATGCCGGGCAACATCTGGTTCTCGTGGATGTCAGAACTGTTATCCTAAAGAATATGCTTTCTGTTTGCGAACATTCTACTGACAAATTTACAAACAATATCTTAGCAGAGTCTAAAGGAAAACCCGTTGAATACTGCCTTGAGTACTACACTATTTTCATTTACGATGCATCATAAGCTTTGAGGAAACAGAAGTCTAGCAATATACGCAAAAAATAATTGAAAAACTTGTCGACCACGAGGGCAGGAAGTTTCCAAGATATTATGTGGCTTTTACAAGCTCTCCTTCGATTGAGCTGTTAACAATCAATCAGGCAATCAACTCAGTAACTCCAACTAAAATTTGCTAGTTTTTATTTTCTGGTATTTTGGCACAAAGAACAAAGTGTTAGCTCATACGCATTCTAAAATAATAACCATCTACTTTGTATGTCCAAACATTGTTTGAAGTTCTACACTTCTGTTTTTGGAATTTCTGTTAGTATCTGTATTGGAGATTATGACTGTAAACTATGGGTTTTTTGACATTCATTGCTGTTCCATTTGATCTGGCTGTGTTATTGTTTGCAAACCACCTGTTGTCTGAAGTCTTAACTACACAACATGATTTGTCGTGGCCGGAATCGCGTGATATCCACTTTAGTCTGCTGTGGCGACCTCAGTAAAATTATATCATTGACTGATAGCCAGATTTGGTAGCCATTCGATCACACAAAGAAAAGTCGAACAAACAGTCTCTAGTTCCAAACTAAAGAAGGTAGAACCTAATACACAAAAAGGTTTGTCAAGAAAGGAATAAAAACATATCATAGGAAGTGTTTGCACGTTAAGATGGTGTCAACAGTGCCAGATGTTTGCTCATCCATTCTGCTGGATAAAACAGACTTGGCAACCCGGTTAATCATATCTGATGATTAGCCTACTGCAAAACTAGCAACACCTTTAGAATCCGACGCTATATGTGTACTAGGAAGTCTGGTAAAGAGATCTACTAGAATTCCCAACTGAAACATCTAGATCTAGAGTCTTCAAAGCATGGTAGGCAGTAGGCAGTATCAGACTAGACCTAACATCAGCCTGAAGGACCAGGAGACTAGTTCGTTAGACTTTTGTCCCTACTGGCATGTATATATAGGGATTCGGGTAACCTCATCCGAAGTTGAGATGAAGTAGCTACTACGACAGAATTGAACGTTGAATAGGCAGCACTGTCTTGTACACAGAACGCTTACCAGCTTAAGTGTTAGGACACAGAAAGGCATGTATAGCGCACCAATTATTGGTGCAAAAGTTGGATATAATCAGAAGGTGAATATCGTAATTAAGAATACATATATGACGTGTAGATAGCAGTATATCGAATATAAGTACATAAAAAACTTTACAACAAAATGTTCGGACCTGTCGAAATCCGCAGTAAAAGTGACTGTTGATTGCCAGTCACCAATTGAGCCAGTGCAAACTGGCGAGATATGACGGACAGGTGCGTTGATGTAAGAGTAGTCTCTGACTTGCAATTCGTTTGCTGAGTGTAGCTGTCTTGGAGTCGAAAACACTTACCGTGTGGCGGCATTAAGACAGGGTGTGTTATTCAGCATGCTGTGCAGCATAGAAGTGTGTGCGACAAAACCTGGGTACTTGTTGCGGCAGTGTCCGTGGCCCTGAGTCCTGTCAAACGATGAAATAGGTAACTTTGTTGACAAAGTTGGAACCGCTGGCCATGTCGAGCGCTCCATGCCAGACGCTTTGCCGGACGTTCGTTGTCAGACGATGTGTGAGGTGTTGACCAAACAAACAAGGTCCATATTATGATTCATACTGACCTTCGAATTGTGGGTCAAAGGGTTGCCAATGTCGGAACACGTTACATACTGAGTATGACATGTTAAAGATGTAACTGACGTGAATACGTAGATGGCAGGTTCAACAATGTAATTGGAGGACATGTGCGGAAAAAGGCATTGGATATGTGGTGACGGGTTTATCATGATGGTCCGGTTGACCAAACAGCGACTTATCAATTTCGAATGAGGTCATGCGGACCCCTACAAATGTCAAAAATCTTGAAACATTTCAGCTACAAGATATAAACCAAAACTACACATTTCCCTGAGTAGCAATGGCAACTTGACAAAACAGCTAGTATTACGCCCACGAAATCAATTCAGCAACATTGTCAGCTGTTGGGAGAGGTATAAATAGGCGGTTGAGGTGTTCACTGATGATACCACCCAATCGTCTGTCGTGCTGCGCACTCTTTGGCGCGGCCACAGCCGATTGGCTTAAGGTGCCAGGTAGACAAATGATGACCTGGTTTAGAGAAATGAGTTCGTTCACCAAAGGGTTGAATAATGTTGCTCAGAGTCCTCTCTAGGGTGAGGGATTTCGCGACTCATATAATGGGTGCCTGAAGACTTCGAGTGAGATGGTGACTAATCAGGCTCGGTAAAGCGAATGCTATCAACATTTGGCGATGTTGTTTACGAAGTGATTGTAACTGATGAGGCTGAGTAGTGAAAAGTGTAAAGAAGTTTTCATGTTATTGCTACCTTGTATTCATTTATAGCTCAGTTGTTTGTCTGTCAGGTGTAGGCATCTTGATTAATCGCGTATAAACATAGTTGGTTTTAGAAATTGGATTTCCTCTCCTTCCTTTTTCGTCCTAGCTAACAATGTTTTTTTCTTTATGGTTGGATGACACCTAGTCATCCGTGCTAACCAGTGATGTAGTGCTGTCTTGAATAAGACTGAGGATGAAAATATATTCAGCTTTCATTCACAAACGTCATATCATTTAACATATTCTGTTTTATAGTAGCACTTCTCGATGTCCTGCGGATAACACACACCTAAAACAGGATCGCATTGTGTTAGACAAAGATTTCCAGTTAAAGATGGACGGTTTGGCAGTGCGTTGTTCGTTCGCAACCGGTGGATGCCTCTGGACTGGCAAATTTGCCCATTTGGGAAGCCATCTGACGCAGTGTGAACACAGAATTATCACATGTACAAACGACTGTGGAGTGGAGTTTGAGGTAAGTGAAATCGGTGAAAAATGCATTAACCCTTGTGATGGATATTCGACGGCTTCAATCACTGATCACACATATATTCAGCGTTTGGAAATAGTGACTGGGTTTTGAGAAAGCCAGATGCTTATTTACCAGATAACGACCTTCAGACAGTTTTTTAGTTCCACCCACCATCTATCCACGGTGACTGAAAACAGAGACCTAAAATTAGGCTACTCAACAAAATGGTAAGCGAAGTGATGAACTAGTTCTTTACAGACGACCATCCATTATCGTGAGAACACATCGCCGTAACGTCTGTAAGCAGGACCTCACAAATTCACTTCCTTTTCCAAATTGAATGCCACACACACGTGATCGTAGCCTTTGCTTTCAGATGAGCCTTTCGGCTAATCCAGTAGGAACGGAAGCACTGGACTTAAGCTTTGCTCTTATTGAAGCTCATCAGTAATGCATAATGTCGTTCGGACCGGAATTTATATTCCGGCCTTCGTGTTTGTGAAAATACCGTGTTAGCCACAATATCTTTAACCTCACGCAGGCGTGATCAAATTATCACATTTAGACGTTTTACCACAACCTTGTTTAAATATTGTTCAATTTGTCCAATCATTTTAAAGGAAGAATAAACAGATCACTTCTGTTCAATCCAATCGATAACCCCCTGGTCAGAACTTCCTAATGAGGCTAAATCTACTGCCTTTGATGCACTAACTGGACATGGTCTATACTATTTGTGGAAGTTGGAGGATCTGGACTTTTTAAAATCATAACACTCCCTTTTTGGGAAAGGGGAATTGATCAGTCGTATATATGGTTGGCCATACAACTACGAGTTACCATTCTGGAACCTACAGGGGGTTGAAGAATGTTTTGGGTAATATTTGGCCTACTGGATAAGTGTCTAACTTATCCGTTCGCTTCCTATTCACGAAAACTAGACTTCAGCCTTCTCAGTGTGCCTGATCGGGACAGCCACTCATCATTTCGTTGAGGAGCAATGCAACTGACTATTCACAACAGTTTTATTAACTTCAACTTCGTGCAATTGTCTTACTAGACTGTGTTCGAAGCAATTTTATTTCATCATTTATTTGTAATCAAACGTGATCGTTTCGCAATTGAACTTGTCCCAGGTTACTTTCCGACTAATGTATAATTAGACTAATGTGGTCTAACATTGTGCGTATTTGTTTCCACTAATCTATTCATCGGTCACATTCTGTCGATGCTCTGATCACGCACACAGGGCGTGCTAATCGCGGAACCATAAATGATTATGATGATCGGGTCCATTTAGTCACATTCACAAAACTCGCAAACACAGTTGAAACGGATTTTGTTGGTATAATCTGATACCTATTTGATTACAGCTTTCGGATTTAGATGGACTTTCCAGCCAGGCTGTTTTGGAAACTAACACCGGGTTTGAGTTTCAATGCTTTCCGAAATCAGCAGTACCTATTCTTACCACCACGGGGAACTAAACTCTGTCTGATGCTCTCTTTAAACGACCAAGTTGATCATTGAGTAAATAAGTTCACATTGGGCATGATCGAATTGTTTTGTCTAAAAACAGTTGTTCGTGAATCCATCTGAATGAAAGGTTGCTATCAGCTGAGAGGTGTATTTTGTATACAACAAAAATTTTGGAAATGTATGTGTTCAGTTATCACTGATACCGACCTGCAATATTTCCTGCGGTAGAGGACACACGATGAACGACTTATTGCTGTGGGCTATCGACGGTTATTGATCGGGAAAAATTAATTGTTTGCGTTAAACGATTATTGTCATTCGCGTAAACTAAAGTGCGCGTATCGGGCTTGGCTAATAGCCCTTTCGAGAAACAGATCCAATCGGGTTTTAGATGTGACTCACTAGTAGAAGACAAGCGATTATGAAGTGAGATGAATAGACGGATAGAAACAAAGGTATAAGAAGTAGGACTTCAGTGAAAGCTTTCGTTTTGATAAGGTTTGGCTGCAATCGGACTTATATTTGTGTATACATGAACCAATTTGTCACGCATTCTGTATAGGCAACTGGGTTCAAAGTATACCCATCAAACAAATTCATCACTAAGACGATACCCATTATATGACTATGACACAGCTGAAGACTGCTCAATCAGTTGGAGACAATACACATCAAACAGTTATGATGATTTATAGTGTATATTCTAAACCGACAAACAAAGAGCGAGCTATCCCTTTTTATGAACTAACTGAGCAGCAAGGTTATGAAAAAAGAGTGGAACCAACAAATGTTTTGCTATGAGACCATCGCTGAAAAAGAGGATTCGGATGAACTGTGTGACATTTTGACACTCGTGTTAAAAACAGAATTCCCTGTAATATACTTGAGTAGATAAATCAGAAACAGTATTTTTGATATGTATCTCTAAGACCCATTTCGCTGCATCACATCAGGTGCGTTCTACAGTCTGCTAGTTTGAGTAGCAAACTTAAATAGACATCAGAAAACTAAACGATAGAATTACTAATCGCATACATACATTAATCTACCCTAGTTACCAAGGTAATCTGGTTGTGGCAAACGAGTCTTCTTGTAAACAGGGCGATAGTTTTCGGTCGTTAATTGCTACCGACTTCGCGAACCAAGACAGCCATCGATACTCTGTTGCGTGGCCAACTCGAAAGCCTCCCTAGGTTTAGTTGAGGTTGACAGGGCAACACATGCCATGTGATTGATGATGTTGATTTTTATTGATGTGCTGCTTCGCTCTGGTCAGAATGAGTTGTTACGGTATCCATGAGCATTTACGCGCCCAGTTGGGACGCATTCCTTGGCGTGGTTGACGCACATTTCTGCCGATATCATCGACCCGATACTCATATGATTTAAGATTTGGCTTTGAGAGGTAGCCGTATTTCCAACGGATACATTAAGATACGGGTGATGGAAAAAACCATTATTAATTGGAACGCTTGAGAAATTGTTTCACAAAGTTGTCTTGAGACAAGTTTTCAACAGAGTGGTAATGTCGTTACCTTCGTAAGGCAAACGGAGGTAGACGTTCAATTTCGGAGCCGTTGAAACCATCGCGGTAACCAGCTTTTTTTCGATGAATTTCTTAATTAATGTCATTAGATAGTCGTTTTACTTCAGCGTGTGCCTCAACACCGATACGTTTTAGGCCAAGTTTCGTGTTGAATAGATTCGCTCAGTATGGTAAAACCGAGATCTCATCAGATTGTGCTTTCAGTCGATTGATACAAAACTAGCAGACGTAACGAAATGTGTTCGAACGTTTCACAGCGTGAAATCCGCCAATGACTTCTTATTGACAGATACTAATTGTACAGTACACAAAGAATTACAAGTCATCAAAGACATTGCATATTGTTTCTAATGTAAAATCAAATCAGATAGATACATTATGAACAGTGATAGGAAAGTTTCGTTCAAGCGAGTTTTTGGAAAAATCAGGACAAAGTTATACTGATTAAGTGGGACAAAATAGCGTTATTAGACGGTCAACCATTATAATGAGTAACATTTCCCCTCTGTTTTCCGTGTTAGAATTGTGTCTAAACGGTCAGTCGTTTAACTCCTTAACTATGCTGCTTACTACAACACCTTTCTCTCTAACATTGACCCAGGGACATGGTGTTGTTGCTGCTGTTGTTTTCGTTAATTGTGTTGCAATCTTTCTCATTCGTATCATAGACTATGTTATTAATTTAAGCTGTTTTCTATTAATGTCCAGCATATACGAGAGTCGGTACTAGTTTAGTTCATCAATCATCTTTTTTTGATCTGTGTAATCTTAGAAGAAAATCACTATGATCATCGATTGGAGTCAACAGGACAGTCCCAATGTCAGCAGCAGAAGCGGTTGAGCACTCTGACATGATAACTCAATCGTGTCTACTATGTGGTTGATGGCACAATGATCATCACAGTCGCCTCATGAAGGCGTAGTAGAAGTTTTGATCCATGCCACGTCAAGTGCACGACTTACTGACGAGTTCTAACAGAAAGGAAACGTGAGCATAATGCTTCTTTTCAGAAGAAGCTGGCTAAAATGTCTGCGTGATCGTGTGAGCTGCGATCGATTGAGAATGGGATTCTACTTACATCAACCGAAACGCTCTACTATGCAACAGTGATCGGATATCAGCACTACATTACTTTTGTAACTAAATGGATACCGCTGTGATATCTCCTAGTTTTTCTTAAAATGAATTGATTGGTTAGCAAATCACGCAATGTGTATGAGTGAACGGGCTTACTGATACTACATGTTACAGCAGAACCTACAGCCTTACAAGTCAGGCCATATGTGGATTGAATGAATGTTTCCAAGATACAGTCGAATGAGTTATCGTAATTGCTGGTCACTGATTAGCCAGTTGGTGAACAAAAGAGCACAACGTTGACTGTGTGATAGGTCTAGGGAGGTAATCAGTCAACTGCTTGAATGGTTATTCTGAAACAATAACCGGCATTAAGAGATGTATAACTATTCAGTCTGTTCATTAGTTGGCGGTTCGGCTTTTGTATCCAGGTGTAGCACGTACGGTCAGACGATGGATTCGTTTATGCTGTGACACATGGTTAAGTTACACTTATTTGAGTGATTTTTATACCCCTAAGGCACCACTTACAACAAACTGGGGTTGTTACTGAAGTCTGTTGATGTGAAAATATTCAATTTCCAGAGTTGGCTGAGTATTGTATGCACATTTCAGAGCATGCAATTGTCACGTGGTCAGTCACGACTGTATAATTGATTACCTGTAGGTCCTAGATATAAGAGCTGCTTTAGTTTGGCTAATATAAAATGGGCTCATCACATCACTTATAGTTGAGTCAGTGAGAAATATCGTTTGGTATTCATGTCTTACGTTTTGAGCAGTGTATAGGAATCGTGAACATTTTGGAAACTTTCAGAATCAAGGTTGTTACGATTGTGAATCATACTACGCATTGGATTCCCGTTGCCGAAATAATTTACAAGTATGGACCAGCGATTACTTTCAAGGACGACAATTTTATCATATTTATGAAACTGTGAAAAGCTGGTTTAGTTGTAACAGAGTGAACACAAGCAAATAAATAATTTTCGAAAGTTTTATGCAGTATATATATATATATGAATGCATATATGCCCCATGGTCGACAAAACCTCAACTGTCTTTTTAATGTTCTCTTGAGACAATGAAGTGAACCAGTGAAAATCTTGAGGAATGCGTCGTTAACGTGTGTTCCTTTTTCCGGATTCATAGTTTGAACAAGTCAAACGAATGTGAATACGAAAACCATGCTAAATGAAATATTGTGAAACATACTATATGCATCTGTTTTTCACATGCCGATCACTTGATAAAAAATCGTACACACGCGGCATGTACACATACTGAAAATTCAATCATATGTTTTGTGGGGTTAGTGAACATTTCACCGGGTGTCTACTAATTGCAACCGGACACTCAAAATAATGCACAATAAGTGAGTAACTACAAATAAAATCCATACATAGAGAGACGAACATGGATTAAGGAAATAACTATCACTGTCCCGGAGATTTCGTGAATGGAATCAACGACTGTTGGTTCTAACACAAAAAATGTGAATAATTTACAAGTGATTTCAATAGAATCGGCTATCCAATCGATGTAGGCTGTGGTTGCAAGCCCGAAGATTATTTGTTCTCATCACAGTTTTCTTAGCTGTCTCTGATGAAGTTAACAGCGGATTCATCCATGACCTATCAGGTTGTGTTAGTTGGTATCAGGAAGAATGAAGCATTAGGTAATAGTGTAGTAACAGTATTTTTCACTATTGTTCGGCAAAGAGGAAATTTTTTTCATGTGTAAGCTAGAGATGACTGATAAGCACTAATCAGCTTTGTTAGATTACTATCGGTTTTGTCTTTTATTTCCCTGTCTACCCACAACAACCAACGTCACCACTGTCATTGCCGTCTTCGCCTCTATCATCATCGCCATCACCACCATCACAAAACACAGCAACGCTATTTGGACAAACATCTGTCTGAAGACTGTCCGAAACGACCGAAAAAGTGCAAATTTTGTGACGCCACATTGATGGCTGTGAACGAGTTGAAACACATCGCGGTTTGTCCCAAGTTCCCAGTTAGTTGTCCTAACGGGTGCAAGAAACACGAAATTCCCCGATCGCAACTGACAGATCATTTGACCACGGAATGTTCCAAGCAAGAATTACCTTGCCCGTTCGAACCACATGGGTGCCAATTTCGAGGTCGTAAAAAAAAGATTGAAGCCCACGTGACGGAGACCAGCTTGGAACATTTGACGATGTTGAACACATCGATGCAACAAATTACTTTGTTAATGCAATCTCAGGTAAACAGATGGTGGTTTTGCTATTTACTCGAATTAGTGGGGATGTACGTAGACAAAACCTTAAGAAGATAAGTATGACTTGTTTAAAGATGGGTTGTGTTTTTGAAACCCACACTTAATCGTCTGGTTATATACAAATGCACGCTGGCATTACCGTGAATGCAGTCTTCCCTACTCGCGTACGCACACTTGTAACTTAGTGCTTGCTGCCAAAAATGATGTATTCCACGAACTCATTTGACATCGTAAGCAAACAAAAAGAAACGATGACGAAATCTGTCTCGAAAACATACGTTACAATACAGGACTTATGCAAACGGAACAGATTACGTGCCATTTGTGAAACCAATCGATCGTCTGAACAACTTAACTCATTCTGATAGTATACACTGAAATTGTCGATATTATAGAGTGATACAAGACTATAGGACTCAGATCAGCTTCATGTGAGACTGAGACAGAATTGAGGCGCAAATTGCGTGTTCGGTTAACCTCTGTGTTTCTTGCCTAAAGTAAACGCTGCACAGCGAGCTTACCGCTTTTTCAGACTTATCAAGATGCTGTACTATTTGAACTGGTAATTTTCCTGTCAGCTGCCACGCTCTTATCAGCTAAGACACAGGTTCATTGCGCATACAACATCATTTGCGCTGGTTTCATTTTCAGTCATCTTGGTAGTTATCTAGGTCAGCCTAAAATATTCATTCAAAAAGACTGTAATAGGAGGTGTCACTGTAATTGGGCGCTGATATTTCATTTCATTCATTCTCGTCTATAAATCACATATTACCACAGGCGAAAAGTCCAACATACTGCTGGCTGCATTTTTTCTGGATAAGTCTCTCACGGTGTTCGAAACTAAGGTACACGACCATATAACATTCCCAGCATGTGGGTTGCGCTGCGCCGCTTGGGCCTCTATTCACATTGCCCGTATCCAATGTTAATCCGATGGACTAAGATCAGAAATCGTTTGGGCGTTGTGAGGCCTTTGTGTAAAGCCAGCCAATTTTGGCCAACCGGATACAATAGTAGGAAAATCAAAAGCAAATCTCTCGGAAACAAAACACAGAGAGACTGCAATGGTGAGATCTAAACTGAGAAGATCTGTGTTAAACATATACGACAAGAAATCGCCCAGTATACGACTGCACACTATTACACTCTAGATATGACTAGGAACAGAAATAAAAAGTTAAACTCGAACCAAACAAACAAACCAGCATACATCATAGTAACAAGGCTGAAAAGGAGGAAAGACAAAGAAATATCATAGCTCCAGTTTCTGAAAAGGAGAGCGGGTGGCTCATCAAGCGATGGTAATCATTAGGTTGTACGAACAAATACATATATAACATACATAACCTACTGGCACCTAACATACTCGTCGTCTGTTCGCTGGCGGTGTTCCATAAAGACACTGATGACCAATCGATCTGAAGTGGACAGAGCATTCACGACCGCATTCAGCGTAACGCCACCACGAACTGTGGCGCTTACCGTTCTTTTGCGCATCATGCAAATCAACTAACGCCCACATAACTGTCGCTCATTGAATCTTCGGATGCCCGTCCGGAGTGTATTCATCCAAACCGTCCGATTCAAGACCAATTCCTCCCATGATCTAAATTAAGTAGTAAAACGCGATAGACTTACTTGGACAACATCCTGGTAACACAGTTCCTCATCACCAGAATTTCGCTTATTTGCTTCCAGTCATCCGTATAGCAGCTGCATCAGGATCCATTCGTCGCTCATCAAAAGAACTTCTCCTAGCCAACAAAGTTGATTAGGCATCAGCATCACTACAACTCCGCCCTTGTCTGTTTGCCGCAGAACTTCGGTGTCCAGAAATATGTCCGACCACCGAGTACTCAAAATGCATCTTAAACATTACAAATGCAAACGGTTCAGATACTACACCTTCCGCTGGTATGTGTCCCAGTTTGATTGCCGTACAACAGCGTAGACAGGATCATGGAGCGGTAGACAAACAACTTGATTTTCATTCTTTCAAGTTGTAGTTTTTCCACATGCGTCTTTCAAAGCGTTCGAAGGTGACGCCGGCATTCGCCACACGAGATATCGACCCTCGGTCTACAGACAGGTTTGCTAATAGACTGTCTTCCAAATGGAAGGAGTCTGCACAACAGTCTACACTACCTATGTTTGATGCAGATTCCAAGCTTAGACAGAGTACCTCCACTCGAATGTGGCTGAAAGCAGATAAATGTTCCACTTATTTCCATATCTAAAACAAATTTGGATACTACGGTCAGGAAATCCGCGGCCAGTTGTTGAGTATCCTTTTTGCTGTGTACAAATAGCGCACCAACATCTGCAAACGAAATCACGTGCATTATCGATTCGCGTAGTCGACTTGGGGTAGCGATGCACCGAATGTTCAGTAGGCGGCCATTCGTGTGATATTCAGTTTCAACTTAGTTCTTCTAGTTCTTGAGTGGATACACGAACACTTATCCAACGTTCAAAATGTTGATCATTCACACGCGTAATTGCCATATACCCATATTGACAATGTCAGTTGTGAACACGTCTCAAATAATCCGCACGTTTTACGAACGTAGATTGTTTGCCCTAATAAGTGGGGGTAGTCTATCATCAATCTAAAGTAACTGGTGTTACATATATCCAGGTTGCTTTGTATGCAAACAGTAAATAACACTAATGTGCGTACCACTGTGTTCTCTGCTTTTGCCGTTGCATTCACATCAAACTAAGAGAAGGTGCAGGACATAGTCTCATCTTGTCTGTGCATAAATCTGGCTGAGCGGAACGAGTGCATACTATCGATTTTACTTTAGTGTAGTTTTCTGATGCATATAAAGATCATGTATTTGTTGGCTATGACCGATCCGCACTGGACTAACTGCCTGCTGCTTATTACAACTGAAAAGACAGGTTGTATCAGTTCATCTTTGCTAATGGATCATTTACTATAGTATTACTAGTAGGTGATCTGGACACGCCGTTTC
>JTDE01001215.1:92241-102833 GCA_014338405.1 Paragonimus skrjabini miyazakii
TTAAGCACATCTCCAGGTATTTTGTAGTGCCATAATTTATCGGTCTTACGCGTGTTCACTTGTGTCATGTAGTGTGCACTGTGTAAATAACGTCCTCCTAATCATAGCGCCTCTGTGCTGGAGTGTTTCCATTCGGTCTTTTTTTCTTTAAGATGTCTTGCTAAGACCATATTGCTGTGAAAGTCCTCACAAGGTTTGACCTTCTATGTCACTTCGGAAACTGAGACATACCGACAATGAAACTGAAATTTTTTCATGGGGATTTTGCCCATATTGATTCCGTTCCTTGTGTCCGCCTCAGATTTGGTTTTGTATAGACAGTGTGCCAAAATTACCCGTGGTTTGAGATCAAATAGAATGACGGCTGCTACGAACGTTCGTGTAAAACTAATAATACCAACGGCGCGGAAAAGCCGGGACCGTCTGCAGAACTATTAGGCAGGCTGTCTAGCGTAAATTATATTCCAGATTCCGATGGGAAAAACGTGGTGATGGACGCTGTGTTCGTGGGGGGTGGGGAGTCAAATCAATTCAAGGTGAGAGCTGTGGTCAGTAGTAGAACCTCCGAGAAGATCCCTCTACGGTCGTAAATTTCTGTAGAAGTTATGCTTCTCCTCAAAGTAGCGGACTGTTCAGAAAGACTTTAAATCTGATGTTACGATAAACATAAAGTAACCCGGCTCCCTCTATTTAAAGAATGTGAAGATATTTATTGATCAAGTCCTTATCACGTCGTCCCTGGACGAACAGAATCAGTCGTCTTCATCGAGTGATGACTACCGGTTCAGATGACTCACTGAGACACTCGATGGATGGATAGTCTGTTGACACAAGTAGACTGGAGAGTATACAAAAGATTGTGTGAATGACTGATCGATCAGTTGTTCTGGTCATGCTGCTCTTAATAACCTGGCAAACCGAATGAGTGGTTATTAACTAATGAAAACAACAAGCAGTCGTCAACAAGCTGGATTGATAGATGGGGAAACATGCCAGTTCCAGTGAAAATAAGTTTATTCCTACTCTATCTTGGAAATGGCTCCAGATTAGAAATAGGGTTGACTGGAAAGTTTGAGACAGCTGTGATCACTTATGAATGACGTTCAAATAATATCAACCAAATCCCCACTACTTACTTGTAGTAACGATATTTCGTCGTTATAATGGTTGTGTACAATTTACTCGTATCTGCGGCAGATGCACCTCAGAATCCAAGTGAAATGGTAAATACTGAAATGTACCAAAGTCGCAAACCTAAGATTGAACAGACCTAAACCAACCTCATTACTGGTGGCTGGAGGAAAAAAGCTTGACTGCATTTAGTCAAACGAGTTAAAGCAGTTCACATAACCCTAAATAAATATTACCGCAGAATTACAGGATGTAGGCATAAGGCATTCTGCAAATGGACCGCATGACTCAGTAGAACCACATCACACCAGCACAACGCACATTTCTGACAGGTTGTTTCGATAGTTTTTATAGTCCAGTTTCTCTAAGTTTCCTTTTGATCGGCAGTGGCGTCTTTCAAATCACCTCAGTGTAGTTTATAACCACGTACAAAAGCATAAGATCTCTTGATAACCGTCAGCACGAGGTCGTCAGTTATCGTAGTTAATCTAACCGAAGCAGTAAATGATAATAGAAACAGAATTTTGCTTCAAATGTTATTAGGTTTTCGGAATGTCTTTCACAAAAGTTATTATTTACTTCACGAGTAAATGCAGGAAGATTTGTTCAACACAAAGTGTAACGATCAAACATTTTAGTGAATTGTTCACTTTGAAACATGAACAACACAGTCCAGACTTTCAACTCCATATTAAGTTTATACTATTATGTATAGGCCTTTCTCATTCTTGACAAAAACTGGACGTAATCCGGTGTCTCAGTTAGTCAGTAACAGTTTATACAAACTGGTCTATTCTGACAAAACGACAAACTTACTAATCGATGCGTCACGCCCCCGCAATCATTCCATGTGAACCAAAAACCGCAAGTGATCCCGCATGCCTGTGAATTACGCAATCGGCCGAACCAATGAAAACGCAAGGTGGAAATGTGCTTGATCTTGCGCATGTATGTATTAATCCCTCTGAAATTGTTCACGTGAACCTACTTGTTCGCACCACAATTCACTGTTTCATTTGCTGCGTAATAACAAGATGGGATGTCAATCAACTATGTTGGGTTCGTGTAGGAATATTATTAAACTCTGGAATGCTATCAGACTACACATCTCAGATGATTCAGAATAGCCATTGACACTGAAATACATAGCTGAGAAAAATACAGCTATTGTGACATTTCTCCCAAAGTATCACGCTGAACCCTCGGAGATAGTAGTGACGAACAACACTTTGACAATTCTTAATTTGATCAGTACGTTTACAACTGTATTGAAAGGTTAAAACAAAAATTACAGAATTAAGGGATATTGGTAAGTTGCCGTTTATCTTTGGAGAAAAGTACACAATTCCAGGCAATCGTAAGTTAAGCTTTTATGTGATAAGACTTGTTTTGATCACTTGGTGGAGTATACATAGGTAGGTCACAGAGATGGATTTAAAATTCCGGTTGACAACAGTAACGTCCATTATACACACACAAAAATAACTGAAAAGCAAACAGGATACCACAATAACAAAAATAAATGTATAGTTTACACCATCGACCATGAGCTAAGAATGTTTAGTTGTTATTACTTATGATGAAAATGGACTAGATCTGTATGGGACCAGACAATGAATGTTACAGTCATAAGCATATGCATACATAGTTTGGAGAAGGTACTGGCAATGAAATTACTCTTCAAGAGGTAACCTTCTGTTGCATTTATACAGACAAACATTCGACCTAAGTCACGTGCTCTGAGTACAAAGTTAGGTTAAAGGGTATCCGCTTTTTTGAGTACAGTGTGGCTGATATCTGTGAAGAGTGACAGCTGCAACGAATTGGAGAAGTTTTCGGCTGATTACTCAATAAACGAGTTTGAATGTTACTATTCTCTTTTTTCAGGCAATGTGAGTATTACTTACAAACAAACGCGGTGTATGGTTCTATAGCAAACTCGAATTCTTTCAGGAACACTGCTGGCTTAAGATAGCGTTTGAAAGCAGTGTTCTATAAATCCCTCAAGAGATTAACCTGAGTATCGGCTGTTTGACTTCGTGCCTGCGATAGAGCAAGTTCTGTTGTGATAGGAGGAAAACCTGGTCGGACTTTC
Organism: Paragonimus skrjabini miyazakii; assembly: GCA_014338405.1. Lineage (NCBI taxonomy): Eukaryota > Metazoa > Platyhelminthes > Trematoda > Plagiorchiida > Troglotrematidae > Paragonimus > Paragonimus skrjabini miyazakii. The sequence goes on from JTDE01001215.1 coordinate 95,468, forward strand.
AGATCCACAATCTTACTGTTACTGTATTATTTGTAGGCAGTAGAAGATTTTGACTAAAATAAATTGACTAACATCCATAATCGATAATAGTTGTCACATTCAGACAAACTTTTTAGCCAGCATCTTTCGAAAGAATGCAACAGACGGTAGATTCGCCCTCTGTTGTCATGGCTGTTCAACACTCATTCGAATATCGCAACGTGGTAATAAGATTTAACCAAAACGGTCAACGGATAGGTCGCGGACAGCACAAGATACCGGACTAGTGGTCACACAACGAAATCGGGTGAACGAACAAAAAAAGCAAACAAACTGCAGGATAGATAATACCAGTCAAAAGAAGGGGACATAGCAGAAGTGCACAGTACGTCTCAATGGATAACGCTTTATGTGGTGGACTGGAATTCCTGTTCACAGACTCAAGAGCAAAAATGTCTTGAAAAAGTGAGACTTGAACGATGAAGATCTTACTTTATCGAATGACTTTATGTTACACTACTACAGCTTTCCTCTCCATGACTGCGATTTGTACTCACTGTCTCAGATTCTTATAACCTAACCGTGTTAACTACTGCGCCACGGACTTCACATTGTACAGGAACGAAATATCATATCAACAAGCTCAGGTACATTTATTGGTGAATAAAGTTGAGGTTATTGCATTGCTTAATTAGGAGACGTGGTGGATATCCGATTGATTCTAATAGATGATTCCAGTTGGGACTGCTCAATCAACTTTTCAAATATAACCTAATGGGATAAAATCTCCGAAGCAACTTGGGGTATAGTAAGTTAAGTGTGTGTGTGGCCACAATTCATGTTACCAGTCAAGCCTTAATTATAGTTGAGTTAGCTTTTTCTAATGGAGGCGATTAAGTGACAAGAGAGATCGTAATGGTGATCGTTGACTATGACGTTTTCTGACTCGGTAGCAGTAGATTGTCCATTTAGCATAAATGGATAATGATCGAAAAAATCCAGTACACTCACCGTTCTAGTGACTCCGACTGTCACGGATCGCATGACTCATTAGTCGTGTCCCTTGGCCCTTACCAGGTTACGTTATCATTAGGCGGTAAACCATGTGTGACAACAATTAGGTGATAGGAGTTACATCACTCAAATGTTCAATTCAACTATCCGTATCTACGCATCATTTGCCGTTCGACGGTTATGACTAAGTTGGATTTGAAGCCGTTGGGATGTAGAGATTAGGTCGATTCAAACAACAAATCTCAAACATACTGAACCATAATTTCCAGATGCTTACTACAGCATAAATTACTTGAAAACTGTACAGTTTGTGCAACAACGCAAACGGATTAGCTATCGTATAATTTAAAAGCAGTCAGTTTACTCTAAACTTTAATTCGCATGAAGGCTCATCTAGGGAAAATCCGTACACAACCACCACGTTAATCAACCTACCTGCTGTATATTTTCCCAGTCATTGTTCTGCTTTCAGCTCTTTTAAGGCTGATCATCTGCGTCGCCCCAATCTCCATCTCAAACCATATATCTGAACTAAATTTGTTTATTTCGTTTTTTTTTAATCATCAGTTATCGAGGCATAAATTCTCATTGCTGACTTTCCTTGTTGCCTGATTCAACTCCAGTACAGAATAGTGCTATTAACCGGTTATCCGATTAAATTAATTGCCCTGTATGCAACCCGATCAGTATTCCGACAAAAAAAAATTCCACACAGTCATCTTGTACGTGATCGAACTGGGCGTCCAATTAGAACGAGTTTTAAGAGAGTAATGATCCAACAACCGTTTCTTTAACCCTGTGCTTGCTCAATCTTTCCATGAATATTACTCGTGACAATGCTATTGAGATAACGGATGTGAACTGTCGACACCCTTATGCAATGCTATGCTGTACACTGATTTACTCCATGACATATTTTCATAGATTCTGATAGGTTTATGTGATAGACGGCTGCAGATTCCCGTAACTAATTTATACCAAGACACATTTTTTGCCTACGGAAAATCTCATATCCCAAAGGGTCTTCACTCACTAGTCCATCTTAAAAAATCACCTTACTATTGATTATACAAGATTATTAGTCAAATTTCCCTTATCATCACTGCGGGTTGATATTGCTTGTTCAGCTTACCACATTCACTCGGAAAGGGAGAATAAAATAAGTTACGTTAATTGACCATCAACCTGATTTGGTTGCAGTTATTCACCGTCTTGTTAGATGGAGATCGTTTACGGGAACGTCATACACATAATCAGGAAGTCACTACCTTGATCGGCTTCCGGTTCATATTATCTGCAATATTAGGACTATTATATTATTATTCACCAAATAGTAAAACTGATTGAAATCGCCTACGTAAAGACATTGTCACTGATTTCAATACAGTGCACTTCCAGTAGTGTGTAACCGGAGGCCCAGGGATGACAAAGAGAACCGGTCAGTTTTTAATAATACAACCAGAACCGATATTAGTTATGGTGACGGATCAGGCGATACCTTCCGAAATGCAGTCGACAGGAAATATGACGTATATGTTACCCATTCTATGAATGAGAGAAAACTACTTAGACCATCGGATGATCTTACAGCCCCAATGACAAGGGTTTCCTTTTCCCGATATACACGGTTGGCGGCATCCAAAACGGATTAGCCTGTCACAGTGACTGAAGCCAAAGAACGCCTGTGTTTCTAACCATCACCCAAGTGGCTTGCGCTGAACCACTTGCGGTTCCACTCACACATAACGTATCCGGTGTAAACCCGAAGGAATGAGACCAGTAGGTGTGTCATTGAGACTTTTGTGTCCAGCCAGCCAATGTTAGTTAGCCAATTGAATGACTAGCACGAAAAAGAAACCCTTACCTCTCGGAAAATAAACAGAGAGAAAGAGAGACTACGGAGACAAGATCTGTACTGGGAGGGGAAAAAAGTAAAAAGTGATGTAAGAAGCATTTCATTATACGAATATACGTTACTGCATCCTAGGGAGGATAAGAATGAAAAGAAAAATTCAGAGTTGAACTACGAAAAGATCAGACAGACGATTCATCATTCAACACACCAACAAAGCCCAAGAAAAGAATAGGTAGAAGACCGCAGACACCCGAATTTCTGAAAACAGGAGCGAATTAGTTGCTAAGCGACGGTAGTCGTTGGTTGGAGTGAACAAGAAAAGAAAAAAGAAATAACAGATGTAACCTATTTGAACATAACATACTCGGTGTCTCTTCGCCGACGGTGCACTAAGCCAAGGCGACCAATGCATTCGCGGCGGCATACATCGCAACGCCATATAGTCATGTCATCACGACTTATGGCACCGATGGTTCCCTTGCGTACCACGCGCTTTCGTTCTTGGTCGCGTAATAACTGCTCGTTGAATTCACGGACGCCCACCCGAATCGTATTCCTCCTGGCAGTCCGGTTCAACGCTGAGTCTTACCAACAACTACAGTCAGTTTTACAACGTGAAAGACTTACCTGCACAGCATCCTGGTATCTCAGTTTCTGACCACCAGGATTTCGCTTACCTGCTCGCAGTTGTCCATGCAGCAGCTGCTTCGGAATACGGTCATCGCCCATCCGACGGACGTAACTCAGTCAACGAAGCTGATTCATCATCATCATCATCATCATCATCATCATCATCATCATCATCATCATCATCATCATCATCATCATCATCATCATCATCATCAGGGCTTCTATCCCGTTCATATATGCTCGCCGCAGTAACTCAGTGTTCAGAACCATTCCTGACCACCAAATGCCCAAAATGCGTCTTAGACACTGCAAATGAAAGTGTCTCAGATAGCGCATATTCCGCTGATACAAAGTCCACATTCCACTGCCGTTTAGTAGTATAAACAGCACCATTGAGCGGTAGACAAACAACTCATTTCTCGGCTTCAGATTGCGGTTCTTCAAATAAAGTCTTTCAAAACGTCCAAAATCAGTACTAGCCTTAGCCACGCGAGCTCTCAATTCGCGGTCCACGGACTGATCGGTGGACAAATTGCTGCCCAAGTAGGAAAAATTCGCGCAGCTATCGACAACTTCTCCACTTAGAAGAGATTCGTTTGCGAAAAATCTGGACTTCGGCTGGATTCGAACCAGCGACAGAAACACCATGCCCAAACGCGGCAAGTGCTCTACCAGCTGAGCTACGAGGCCACGCCGGAAGCTCAGAAATTTCACATTTGGACTTAGTTACCCACCCAACCAACTGTGTCATATGGAGTCTACCAAATGATCTAGCCGATTGACTATCCAAGCAGGAATTTCTCGATCAGTTCACGCTGCGAATTTGGGATGACGGTGTACAGACAGCACCTCCGCCCGGAGAAGGCTGAAGGAAATTAAATGTCTCAAATGTGTTGGTATCCAATCCAAAGTTGGATGCCGCGGTTGCGAAAGCCGTGGCCAATCGCTGTAGTTTGTCTTCGCTGTGTGCGAACAGAGCTCTGTCATCTGCGAACAAAAGCATACGCATCGTTGAGGTATGTAACCGGGTTGGGGTGCCGAAACGTCGAATATTCAGTAGGCGTCCATCTGTCCGGTACTCAACCTCAACACCGTCCTCCCCGGAGTCCTGAAAAGCAACTATTAGCATGGCAGTCAAACATAAACGAAATAGGGATGGAGCCAGGATACAACCTTGCTTCACGCCAGTGACAATGTCAAACTCATCAGAGGTAGATCCACACGATTGCAACTTCGCCCTCATGCCCATATACAACAATTCAATCAAACTGACGAACTTACCTGAACCTCCGAATCTACCAAGCACCGTCTACAACGCCTAGCGGCTAGTGAACTCTACGAAGGGGACATACGGAGGTTGCTTCCGTCCTCGGCATTTTTCCTGAGGCTGTCGAGCAGCGAACGCCAGGTCGATCATACTCCAACTCGCCCAGAATCCACATTGATCCTCAGGGACACTGCCCTCCAAGACTTCCATATTTAGCCGGTTCAGGAAAATTCTGGCAAGCACCTTGCTTACGCAGTTTGGCAGACTGATGCCCCGATAGCTGTCGGGACACTGCTTGCTACCCTTCCCTTTAAACAAAGGTACTATCAGAGCATCCTTGAAATCTTGTGGAATACCTCGTGCGCCCAGATGGATTGAACTAGCCGGAACAGCGCACGTTCCAGTGCCGGTCTGCCGTTCATCAGGATCTCACCTGATAATTCATCCTCGCCTGCAGCTTCTCCATTGTGCAATCGTTTCATCGCTCTTTGCAACTCTAGCAAATCCGGAGCGAGAGCAAATGAAGATTTGATGTCCTGTTGTGGCAGGCTGTTCACGGCCACCTAATCAATGGTAGCAGGACGGTTTAGTAGACAATCAAAGCGTTTGTGTCAGACCTTCATGCTGTCCTCTGGCTGGGTGTACTAACAACCGGTGTCCACGTCTACCAGTGCTTTAGTAGACTGGATCGACGGACCGAAGATAGCCTTAAGCGAATGGTTAAACTCCTTATGTTGTCGACAATCTGCGAAGCCCTGCATCCGCTCGCCCTGATTCATCCACCAGTTGTCCTTGATTCCGCGAACACGCTCGGCCAGTTGACGACAGATACTCCGGAACGTGGCCTTCTCTGCTCCGTTGTCTGGGTCCACTGTGGAGGCAGCAAACATCGCATTATTCTCTCGTACCAATTCAGCGATAATCACCTTACTGTCGTCGAACCAGTGTTTCTGGCGTTTGACACCAATCGTCTCGGTGGCTACCGTCGTGATCCGCTTCTTGATAAACTGCCAAATACGCTCAGGGGCAGTGGATATAGAACAGTCATGCAGACGGGCGACAACCGCACGGTGGAAAGCAGTCTTCGTCTCGCAGTTCTGCAGTCGTTTGATGTCCAACCTCTGTGGTTTTCCGGAAGATCTACAATGAACAGACTTGCGTACATGGATAAATAATTTGGTCCCGACCAGCCTATTATCTGTGCTACATTCAGCGCCGCGCATCACTCGCGCTGCCACACAATCACGTAATCAGGCAAATGGTGACGGCCGCTTCGTGGATGGATCCACATCGTAATATCGCTCGCATTCAGCTGGAATCGAGTATTCGTGATAGCTAGCTCGTGAGTAGCACACAGGTGGAGCAGGTGATCACAGTTCTCATTGACCGAACCAATGCCGTAGGGTCCGAGGACTACCGGCCAAGCTACCGAGTCGCGCCAGACTCGAGCGTTCAAATCACTCAGGACAAACAGTCGGTCACTCACCGGCACTGGCCGGATTGTGGCGGACAGTCGATCATAGAACTGGTCCTTTGTATCATGAGTATGACACATAGTTGTACCATAAACACTAACAAATGTGGCACACTTACTTCGACCGAGTCGTAGGCACATAGGCAGCATTCGATGGCTGAAGCCGTGCTGCAATCAACGACTGCAAAACAAACACCGTGCTACTGAGCACCGTCTGCCGGGTAACCTATCCAGTAAAAAGTATACCAAGCACCTGCTTCCCGTAACCTACCTTCGACCTCAAGTCTAGTCTCACTCAAGGCTGCTGCGTCGATACCATAACGGCTCAATTCCATAGCGATCAGTGTGGTTCGCAGTTCTGGCCATCCTTTGAAGCTGCATCGATCCAGCAAAGTGCGCACATTCCATGCTCCAACACAGAGCGTCTCGCGTCTCCGGGCCCCCGATATGCACGCACACACATAAGGCGGTTCACGATCAATTCCGAATGGTATTTCATTGCAAATCATTTCGATGAAATGATTATCTAGGGTTCTTTGTCACACGCAATACAATGGAAAGATCGCAGACAGTAGCAAGGACGTTGTATTAGTCCGCACGGCTAGATAGGAAACTAGTTTGAAGAAAAAAACGGTAACGGGAACGCTTTGCGTGACACATAATTGTTGTAATTTTTTTAGCAAGCTGAGAATCTGGTACGTAGTCTCATTGTTATCACTTAACGCAGTTATACTTCATGATCAAGACTGGGAGGCTTAAATAATTGCTGGGGTTTGGGAACATCGGCGAGTCAACCCCCATTAATACAATTCAAAGTCCATAATTATCACTACTGTTTATCGACATACATTCGTATCAGGTGAGAAACACGTCCCGACTCATCATCTGCTTCTAATGATGCCAGGGTCATCGACCAGACAAAAAGCTCGTCATTCAATCAAAAATAAGTATTCTCACCTTGAAAAGACGTCAAACTGATAACTATACAATCTGGGTCTGAAGCAATCCTTGTGGATTAAATTCAACCTCCTATAACATTAGGAATAACTCAATGGGATTGGAAACAAGATTCACTGAATTTCGTTATCCGCTTATGACACAAGTGAAATAATTATAGGGAAATAATTTATTGATATGTGTCAGCTGG
>JTDE01001215.1:102933-135073 GCA_014338405.1 Paragonimus skrjabini miyazakii
ATCAGCACAAACTGGATTATCCAAAAGTATCACCCTTATTAATGACGTTGATAGTACCTGATAGTTCAACCGGTTCGACGACGTGGTCTTTCTGAGTTTAAAGACGGTTGCACCTAGTCAATTTTACGCTTACCATAATCGAACATACGACCAATATTGAAAATGAGCTTAGCCACTACATATTGTTTGAATAAGCACAGTTATACAGATTTTTGTTTCTTGTGACTACAAAAATTAACAGAGAAGTCAGAAACAGTTTTTTGCACAATGTATCTCTCGAGCACATTTCGCTGCATCTCATCAAAAATTAAAATGATTCCAGTTTTTCCGTACTTGGTTCACTTGGCTTCAGGAAGTTGTTAGGACATTACTTCTTTATTGTTCCCACGTAGCCTTTTCATCCAGCATGTTCTCTTTCCAGAGCTTACTTCGACTGTTTTCACTGTGATTTATCTGTGACACCAGAGTGTTTCGTAACTTATTTCTAACTGATTGTTGAGTTCGAATGAATGGTGTTGTTGTTCAAAACCGAAAGTGACCTACTTCAATTTACGTATGGTGACCTGCATTCATGCAGTATGCTAGTTAGGAGGTCAATGTTGACGGAACAAAAATGGCTACATTGTTAGTTCTAACTACATGTAGAAGCAAGACTACGGTCACAAACCAATCTTTCTGAACACACAATTCACAGTTGTATTGTTTGTTGATCATCAGTTCAACATATCACGAAATGTGTTTCGGAACACCGGTGACAACAGTCTATAGAGAGTTGCAAGTAGTTACTATTTATAACATTTGACTTTTAGAAATGCTGGTTGACTCGTAGCACGTAAAATGTGTTTATCTATAAAAATGAATCTGTACCCATTGAATTTTGATAAATTGCTGGACGTTTTTTCCTATTTCCCCTTCCTTCTGCGCTGAGTGCATTTAAATGTCTGTCGCCTCGTGTAAAGCAATTAAACTCATTGTTACCCCCCGGAAGTTGATCTTACTGCATATGTGTACACGTTTGTGTTGTTTTGTGTTGGTGGCATCGTTTTTCAACGTTCGTTTTTACAGGACATTTCTTGAACGGAAGCCTATGTCCTCCGTTTTTCCAACCTGAATCCTTATGTCGTCGCATTCCAACAAAACGTTCACAAGATTGCGACGAATCTGCAAACAGATTTCTTTCTGTTAATTCTCACCTCCTGCTTTTAAGTTCATCCACTTACGGTTTGAATCTGCCTTACTACGACACGTCGACGTTTACTGAGCTGATTATCCGGCCTCGTGCTCGCTTCTGATGAAGTATCTGTCGAACTGTGATCTTATTACAGTAACAGACTATTTTGTTTATCTTAACACAGATCAGCCGGAAACTTAGTTCATTTAAACAAAATTGCTATTTCATTCCATAAATTCATCTATATGCTAAACCTGAAGTTTATCCTTTTTGGATGAATGAACCAACAAGCTCACCTGGTTTAGCTCGATGAAATAGGACGAGAAAAATGAATATATATTTCAACGATTTGTTGCTACAATTTGAACCCCACCAAAACTTGATTGCCGCTTTTGCCACCTCTCGATAGATCTTCAGTCAGTAATGCGTGTCTGCTTCGGAGCTTGGAAACATAATTCAATTGTCTTACTGATAAAGTGGTCGTGGTGATCACACCTCCATTAACCTCATACTAGGCACAACCACCTTACCATCTCTAAACGTCTAACCACAATGGCTTGAGTACTGTCCATTTTTCGCTATGGTATAAAGAATGGGATCAGCAACTGCACTGTTAAGCTCTACCCTGAACGCCGTGCTCAAGGGTTCGCCTTCATGATGGAGTCATCAACTTCGTTAAACCTATAGTCTATATGTTTGAGGGTTCAGTCGGTTACAGGTTAGCCACCAAATCGTGATCTGGTTTGGTTTGTTTCCAATACGTACAAAGAAAGTATTTTTTACTAGGATGAGCTTGTAAAACTTTGTGAGAGTTCCTGGATTGTATCCTTGTAGATAACTGTCACACAGCCGTTGTTCAGAGCCTTGAGGTGAACTGAGGGTAGTCCAGTATGAGATTGGTTGTCTGTGTCCACTTTTACTAATCACAAGTGACAAACCAGATGCTGATATCGTCGGCCTTGGTTAATGCACGGTTTCAAAAACAGAGACTATAGATAAATCGACGGCATAGCCATGGGAAGCCATCTAGGACCAAATCTACCTGCTATTTCTATCTCTAAACATGCAAGTGAAGTCTCCAGTTTCCTGGGAGGAGGTACGTGGACGACCTACTCGTTATTGTGAACAACTGGCAGTAAGTATTGACACGAGAAATCGCTATCGTTTCTTGATATCTTCGTGGCTAGAAGGTGTGATGGTCTAACCGTCAGTGATTCGTAAGACCACATGGGCTGGTCATTAGTTGCACTTCAAAAGTTTCATGCCGATCAGTTCTAAACGTGGCCTAATCCGAACACTTTTTGAGCGGGTTAGATATTTTCGTTCTACGGAACTGCTGGGGATTGAGCTGACTACTTTACAGGATGTGTTCATGGAGAACGGCTATCTCTGTCGGTTTACTAAGAAATTCAGTCAACCAGCTTGAAAGGAACAGATGAAGCCAGATGTTCCCAGAAAATTAATGGCCTCTAATTTTCCTTTCAAAGGAGATGACGTGGGCTGACTACTACAGTACTGTCTTCAGACAGCTATCAAGTGTCTTTAGTGCTGCCCAGTTGATTGTATTTTACAGAACCGTTTGCATATCAACAGATTCAGTCAAACAGGTACTGCATTCGTCCACCAAATCTCGTCATATAACAATGTCGTTTTGGTTGTGGAGGCACCCGCATTAGCAGAACACGGCGCCAGTTGTAGACCAGAATTTGGAGGCGGATGCCGAGTTGAGTCAAACGCCAGACTACGCAACCGATCGATGTTACACCAATCGTCGCCACCACCAGCTGAACCCCAGCCACTGTTCGACATTTGCTGTTGACGTACCATCACCGGGACACGGCCAGAGTTCAAGGTTATCTGCGCGACCACCAACCCAAGCGTTCTTCGATATGCCGTCAGGAAAAATAGGCATGTTTTGTCAATTCAAAGGGAATTGATCGTCACTCTCTCATTGCCCTGGCGATGATAGGGTCTGTACACCGATAAAAGGCTGACATTTAATTGCAATTTGCTCTGCGGTTTCAAAGTGATAAAATTTAACAGTCTGTAGTAGGCACTCACAGAGATGTAGCAGAATCTATCATGGTATAAATCGTGCAGCTTAGTGTTTATGACTTCACTTTTCAAATACACGGTTTCTCATCCTCTTCGATTGATTTCCGAATATTCTATTCTTGACAAGACTATGCTTTATATTGCTTTATCTACTTAGAAATCCCACGAGGTACGATCATACGCAAGTAACTTCATCCATCCGCCTAGCACTAGAGGAAGAATGCAAACAAGCGAAAGTTGACTATAAAAATCACCACTGGTCTGTGATTGATGCTGCGATGCGCTGTACAGTAAATTTTCGACCACTGAATGTGATCTTAGTAACACTTTTCTACTCTGAGATATATTGTTATCACTGTTGCGTGCCCGAATAACATTTTCAATTGATTGGACATCATTTTTTAATCACGCAAGACGTTCTATTTCGGAAGTAAAAGTTTCACAAAACTACAGTGACAAAGAGGCTGGAAACAGACGCATTCCTTTATATTCCCAGCAATGTGCGCGGACACAGGCTACAGCCGTTCTAACACAAGTCAGGTCTTCTCACGCTCACTGCACACATTTAATGAAAGGTCGTGCTCTCCAGATGGAAGTTATTTATTAGGTTTGGGTCATATCTCAGTTTGATCATTTCAATTCTTTCTTCAGCCATCGTAGTCGGTTAACGCTTACTCATCCAGCTCAGTTGGAAAACCCGTTAATGTAAATCACTGCATGATGTTGATACTTAAGTACAATTCGTTTGTTTCCTCTATATGCCCCGCTGCTTTTGTAGTATAATCTATTCCGGCTAAGTGATTTTCTGGGGTTAAGAACTGCATCGGAAAAATACCTTAGGTCACATCAGAACAACATCCAATCGAGACAATATAATGATAGTGTGAAAACTTGACACGGAAAAACTAGGATATCCTTGGCATTGCGCAGTACAACTTCTTACCCATTAAGTGTAATTTGTAAGGTTCGTCCACCAAGTTTCTAATTATCTGATATAGGTGACATATCACTGAAGCACCTCTGCAAATCTTAAGTGTAGACATTTTCAGAGTGATTACGTGGCTTTATTAGGAAGTGACTGTTTTTGAATTTGTACCGAATAACAGCACGCACACCACTTACGATACACGAACGGAAGGTCATCTGCTCAACATTTGTTCTTCTTCATTTCTATGCTTGTTTCATCTGAAAACCGATATCATTTCCTCCCATAAGTAAATGAGTTGTGTTTTAAAGATTTTTAAGAAGTAACCAAATGCTGACGCTAATTGCTTGATTACCCTATTGTTAAACCGTTGGCAGCTTGACGATATTCATCTAATTTCTATGTTGCATGGCAGCTATTACCTCGCGGCGTATCTATTAAAAACCCTTATTTTACATTAGTCTGATGGGATAATTCTTGTCTGAATATGAATGACTTCTAGTAAGTAGTCGGTGAGTTGTTTGGTAAAAAGTGAGTATCACTTACATTTGATTGCACAATTGGAATTAAAATCAGTTTTTGAGTCAGCCGTCTAATGTCAGTGGTATTTAGTTAATATAGAGCAAATCCCCGACATTTAGTCAACAGTCAATAAACCATTCAACCGATTTGCCAAATTCTATTAAGTCAGTCTGAATAAGAAGTTTGCATTGTGGGGTACTTAACTGAGACTAACAGGACAGTTAATGTAGTGTATCGTGAGCAGTATTCAAAGGCGAATATGGTTGAACGCCCAATCTGTGATAACTAGCAGAGTGTCCAACTCGATTGCTTCAGGTGAACTTGAGTTGAAGTTCAGATGCTAGTCTTGGCAAAGATAAGCGTTACTAACGAAAACAAAATTTGAATTTAGTGTTTGTTTTCGGAAGAGGCCCTACTGAAGTCGCTTGTGAGTAGTGCTTATTCTAAAAATAACTTTTTAAATCGTTAAGCGCCATGTTCTTGAAGTATTTTTTCTTACCTGGTTGACTGTGACCATCGTTGTAGGCGGTTTGGTGAAGAAAGCCGAAACAAATGAAAAGAAAATCTTTATTTCAAATGGAAATTAAATGATTAATAGTGTGAGCTAATCAATTTCAGTTACGCCTGCTGGTTGTTTCCGTTACGAAAGGTTGCTGTTGGTATGCTTTTAATTTTAGTGGCGGCAGACTTATTCATATAATTGAAAACGTTCTCTATAAACTTTCAGTACTTCGATCGGAAACTGTGTACGATGCATTTTCCACGTGAGGCTTGCTCTTAAGACAATGTTCTAACGTAGAACCCCTCCTGCAAACATTGTCTGAACAAGGCTCGAAACCGCATCCTTCAGTGTTGAGAGCCTAGACATTAAGCAAGGGAATATTAGCCTGATGAACATCGGTTGTGGCGGAACGATTAAACAGATAGATAAATGCCAGTATGGTTTACACTGGAGCATGCCTCTGTACATTGTTACTGTCGTTAAAAGCAGGAGGTTGATGCATACTAAGTTCCGGGTCATAAATCGAACATAAAAGGGTCAAATTTGGAACCTTTTTTCGGTTACTACTACAAGCCGTTCCTTCTGTCTTCAAAAATTTGGTGGCGGTGCTTGATTTCATTCGAATCGACTTACAGTAACGGATGTCTGTGTCAGATCAGAACCGAACGCGGGCTGATCATTTGTTAAATCATCATCAGATAATATTGCACAGCCGGCCAGAGTTGTTTTGTCCAGCTAAACATTATCAAGTTGTCTTACGACTGAGCAACCCCTTGACGAGCTCAATTTCGGATAGACTTGGCAACCTTGTTTACAAACCGACATTCAGCACTACCAAAACAGTAATCGAAACAGAATACTCTGTATTCATACTGGTACGAATAGATTGCTGTCTCAGCCTGATGAAACCATCGCGTACCATGCACAGTAGGACAGACTAATGTAATTTACTAAGATTTAGTCAGTTATTTACATGGTCTTATAGTAAATCTTGCATTTATATACGAACTGAGAAGTAATATCTTTGATTACTTATGGAAAATGGTTTAAAATATCCAGTAAATGTTCGTTTGAGGTAACCGTGTGCTGGTGACCGAAGTTCACAAAACGTAATTAGACCATTTTCAAAAATCAGTGTTTGTTATTCACCAGGGCTGGGACCCTCGCAACTCACAGAGTTGGTAGCTGGAGACATTAAGTGAGATGGTGGCTAATGGAGCTCAGTGACGTGAATGTTACTGTTGTTTGGACCAGTTGTCTGTGAAGTGGGTGAATTTAATGACACGGGGCGGTGAAAATCCTAGGGAAGGTGTCTTGCTGATGATGCCTTACATTCACTTACAACTCGGTTGTTTGTTTGCAAGGTGTTGATCACCTTGATCTTTATTTCTTCCTTCTTGTACAGATTTTTTGTTTGTTTATGGTTGTATGGCAGTTAAGTATCAGTGAGAACCACTAATGTATTATTGTCTATGATAATAATAACGTTCGCTAAATGAATCGGAATTTTAAAGTTTCTGATCGTTATGTTCCGGTATTTCCGGGCTAGAAAAGTATAATTATTTTATCAAGGTAACTAAGATAATTAAAATAATTATTTCACACCAGTTGTAGGTTAATTTCTCTAGTTTTTGTGTTGTTTCTTTCGTGTAGTGAACTTGACTTCTCCACTAGTGAAGTTAACTTCCAATAGTCGTTACAGATTACACTCACTTACATCCATCTAACGAAACAGGTCGAGATTCAGCACAGGTTTCTAGATTACCGTTACAGAAATTGTCCAGAGTGACCAGATGATAATATTTATAGGACTACAGTTAAATGACCTTGAGGTAAAGTAAACGTACACCGTAAATTGCGTCGATCACATGACGGACAATATAATTACCCCATAACACATTATTTTACGTTCCTAGAAGGAACTTCAATCATAGTTTCACTAAGAAGCTGTATTTTCTGAAGCTATCCAAAGAGTATTCACACCTTGAAGCCTTAAATTCATACCGTGAAATTTGAAGGAACACATGCATGTACGAGACCTCTAAAGGAAAGACACTGTTGACAACCAATCGTTATAATGGATTCATAAATTAAATTCCGAAAAGAAACACAAACTGGACACTTGTCGGAAGAGTTCATGTCCCCGAAGGAGATTTCAAAATTAAGCAGTAGAAGTTAAAATGTTATAAAAGCTTAGTAACAGACTACTGGAATGTTGTTACAACCTGATTTTATTAATTCGGCGATCTGCATTTCTTGTCTACATGAGAATGCTTGGAGAATTGAAGTGCACCGAAACAACGAATCACTAAAATCCATAAGAAACATTCCAGATTTAGTGTATTGCAGAACTGTTTATTATTTTCATCCCAAAGCACAAACTAACAAGCGGGAATATGTGTGTTTTAGAGTAATATGTGTTACAGTGATCAGGGCAAACGTGGGAGTAAGGTTATGACTGAAATGTCGAATCACTACTTATAGATCTGCGAAAAATTAAAGTATTCATTAAAAATGTACAGTTTTTATCAATGAACTTTATTTATCTCTCAGTGATTTTGAATAGACTTTACAAAATTTTGTTGAAAGACAATCTGGAGCTTAGTATTAATCGCTTGTGTATATAATAGTATGAGATGAGTACTGATTTGTGCACAGTCAGCAAGTGTTAGTGGGAGTGAAACTACATTTTTCGGCCGAGAGCCATACGGAAGGAACTGAAACAATGGTTAAAATGAATTGTTAATCATTAAGTACAGTAAAGACCGTACAGACATTGTGATTGGGTGATACATCGGTTCTCTGATCAGGAATGTGAAAATTCCAGCAGTTTAGTAAACGACCATACATTTCGTGGAAAGCAATCGGCTTCAATCGCCCGTAAGCCAAATGACGCATGTCATGCTTGGGAACTAAAGGTTACGGATCACGTGGTACAATGGGTTGGTTGATGACGATTATCAAGAAATGTCTGCTGCAAGTGACGTAGTTCATCACTACGCTGCCGGTCAAAAAGTATGCGTGTCATTCCTCTTCTGCGTACTATTGGGGGTAAAATTGTCAAACTGTATGCATCAACCGGCCCACATATTTTTTCGGCAGGAAGAATGTAAAAAATATCTTTACATTTTCAGTCCGAAATCAATAGTAGTCCATCAGTTTCACGTTCTAACGCGCAATGTACGTTTGAATATAATCAGTTCATTTAGTTTAGCAAATATTTTGGTTGTATCTGATTACTGATGCTTAAAGAACTTCCACTAACATTTCTGCTACAAATCTCTTGGCCATCCAGTTTGTCAGTGACTTACGCTTCTAGATTGATCATAAAGAACTTCATTGAGATCTGGTTAAGTTGGTCATGAATGCACCAACCTAAAGATAAGCTGTGTCTTTAGATTCGGAAAAATACCTGTTATCTTTTTGATTTGTCTTCCGAGATTGCCAGCTTCACCCTAGCTGAACGGATTGGATTAGTGGTATACTTATAGTTGATAATTTATTCCAGCAATACATCTGAAAACATCTATTCTATGATCAAGGAGAACAGTGGTTTGTTAGACATATCGAGATTGCTTTGAGTCGTAATTAGTTAAAAACCATCTTTCACACGCTATCTAGCCACACAGCATCGTGTTTTGTTCAGTAGGTTTGATAACTATTTGGTCAGTCTATATTGTAGTGACTTAGACAAGACTTACATTAATCTTGACGGAACTCCAGTCTTGTGTAATTCGGAGAGCGACGTATCTGAACAGTTTGAATTCCACCGGGTTTAAGGTCTGTAAACTTGATGAGGTGTATACAGTTACTATTGATTAAGACACAGGTCTCATTTTTCGAATAAACAGATTCTGTATCAGTTCATTCACTAGCAGAAACTTTAAATGATTTCATCGTATTTTTTAGTGTTTAGAAATTCATTCATTAAACTTTGTTCCTGAACATTTTTTTTCTTTCTCTCGCTTATTTCGTATGCACACAGCTCACGTTTACCCTTCTAGACCAACAGGCAAACATCAACCAACGCAAAACAGTTGAGTACACCATCAAACCAAACCCGACAGCTGAGCAAGGAATTTTCCTAGGGCGACCGAGTAGCGAGCGTAATGCATGCTTTGGAGCTCCACGTTTCATTAAATTGGACGCATTAAAATCGTCTGAATACATCGCGGACGACAGCATGTTTATCAAGGTTGCAATGAGTATGGACGAAATGCCTGCAATTTGATAGTGCATCCTGTGACGCATCCCCCACGCCACATTGAACATTCACCTATCTTTGGCTAATTTTACTTGATGCACGTGATCATGTAGCTTCTCATCCATCAATTTAGCATGCTCGAAATGGATCTTCGTCGAATGAATACATGTACTCATGTGTCTACTCTGGTCCATTTTACGTGCTACCTAATTTGTCATTGAACATAATCGCAATCCCTCCGGACTAGTTCTTTGTTCCAAACTGTTTACCAGCCGGTGGAATGCATACCAGCTTCGTTTCAGCGTAATCCTTATCTTCCCTGTTCCGTCATGACTCCTAAATCATTCGAACCACAAAAAAGCATGTTATTCATACTGCACACTTACATCGTTTGCCAAATATAATACAATGCACAAACGTTGCTGTTTAGTTTAAATACCGTTCAAACTAATGTATGATGGACTACCGTTTAATATAGCCCCAAGCGAGTAAGTACTTGGGTTTCTCTGTGTTCAGTTAACCTTTTTCCACTCGTGCTTGGCTCTATCAATCTACCTGTGAACCGGTTTGCACAAGAAATCCTTATTCATTTGCTTGGTTGGGGAAAACGTTGAAATTACCAATCACATATAGGCCCACTGTTAAACAGATCTATACATTAGTTTCCTTAGCCGTTGCGCTTCCTTTCGCTCATAGGCTGAAATCGATCAGTCGTTTTGTGGTTGGCATGCAAACGAGCAAACATCTACCGCAGCCCCAGAATGGGTTGAGAAAGGGTTTTTGCAAACGATTGGCGGTGGCCCCGTGGTCTATTGGATTAGCACTTGGACTACAATCTGCCGCCTATACACGGGTTGTGGGTTCGATTCCTCGGCGTGCGTAGTGTTGATGAGACCCAAACAGCTGTCCATCATTTCGTTAGTGGTCACTGGGACCAGCCGTTCATCGACTGACCTGGTAATACCCCGTGAGCATTCGAGTAACTGTCGAACCTGTGGTACTGAGCTGGTGAGTCAGTCCGTCGAATTACTACACTCGTGGCTATGCTAACTGTCAGTTAGTAAAACTAACAGTAAGTACACAATTTCAGCAGTTACAACGTGGTTTCCTACTCAAATCAACAATGAATTACCTGGTTGGTTGATGGAGAAACAAGGCTAATCGTCTGGACAACAAAGGGAATACGTGGTGCAATCATGTAAATTCCGTAGTCATTAATCATACCAAGCATTTTTTGTTTTGATCTAATGATATTAGTTCTCAAACTGTCGCCAAGCCCTAATACGTTATCTTCTTGTCTGAACTCATCAGCCAAACTTTAGCAGTATGGAATTCGAGTGGGCGCTCTCACTGCTAACACTGATTAGGTCAAACCCTTAGCGGTGATGAAGTATAACCATAATTTTGAGTCTCTGTTACTTAGATGGATCACGGTAAATTAGGTGATTAAAAGCCAGGCATAGACAGATTACAGTAGCAGCAACGGGCTCTTGAGCGTTGAGTATGAAAGATTTGAATCGTATTTTGGATTAAACAAACACAAGCCGAACTACCTGTATTGAGTTCCTATTATCTGCTGATCATTTATTGACAGACACAGGTTGGATTTATACATTTTTGTCAGATAAACACTCTTTGTTGTGCTATTCAGGACTCGCTGAATAGAGAATGCGGTAGGTCGAGATTCAGAATCGGTAGGCATCGTGTTTCGGGTCATTTTAGATCGCAAACCAAATAATTCCCGGAAAATAAAAAGACATGGTGGTTTCCTTTTCGTTGTCGTAAGTGTCTTATCACAGACTGAACGCTACTCATATGCAATCGTAGGTTTCACGTTCCAGTGAACTTTATAGTCAGTCTGAACGTTTGGAAATGATGGTTCGAGGGTGGCAAATATCAGATCAATGATAAAGCAGTCAACACAGCTGCTACATAACATCACAGACCGATGTTCGACGCTTGGAACTGAGAGGCGTATGCACAACTTACGAGTCTTAGCTAGGACAAAGCACAGCCACATCGCTTTCCATTGAAAAATGCTGAGCTGTAAATCGATCAGGGTTCACGGTATGTCAACCAAACCCTCTCCCACATTATAGTAACATTACGTAGAAAAATCATTGAGGGCTCTGCACTAAAATCCGCATGGTGGACCTGTTTTTGACGATTCGTGACCTCAGCGAGTAAAAAACGCATTCCTTAATTGCCAGTAAATGTTGAAATATCCTCATTCATAGGAACGTATCATAGCACGTTGATTCGGCCCTTCTAGCTCGATGTTTTATCTACATAAGACCTACCTGTTACCGTCGACCAACACAGTTGCTTGCAGTAGCCTCTAAAATAAAGGAGAGCTTTTTAGGCGATCTTCTCCAGGTAAAGGTTGAAATGTACAATCTCACTGCCAAAGAACCACATGGTTTCCGTGAGTGAGATTCCCGCGTCACAAATTTGCAAATTGCTTGTGATTTTTAGACTTACATCCTATACGTGGGATTGATCATTGCTATGAGCTGTCCTGCTTTATCTAAAGACGTTGAGACAGTTTACCACTTCATGCTGCTACGGAAATTCTACACTTATAAACTCGATTAATGTTTACATTGCTGGCATAAAAACCTTGTAATCTAACGCGAGTTAAATGTCATATTGTCGGGGAAGAACCCAATTCCTCGGAAATACCGTTTTACTTGACTTCGCAGTGGCCTAACTCACTACTGATCGTAGTGACCTTCATAGTCGGCGCGGTCATGTGCCACGTCCATCAGCACGTGCGTTCTCAACCTTTGTGCAAAATTCTGGCGCCCAGCCCACACGCACGTACTTTACATGGGACATCGCTGTACCGTCTGGATCTTTGTCTGGCCCACTTCTGTCCTTGTTTTTTGATTGGTCACAAACCCTTTAAAAGTGGTCTAGTTTGTGACCGTGTTGCCTTCGGATTGGGTGACGTAAAGTGGCTCTGCCCGGAGGTCAGTATTTTCTCTGTGTTCATCCGTTAGCCTCAGGTGGTTGGGTTGGCCGGGAAGATCCGTATTAATCTGGCATATTTCGTAGTCCGTTGTTCAGAGCCGTTGAACATCGTTCCGTCATCTACCGTTCCACTAACCGTTATTCCGTTGTCTGTTTACGCGCTCGTAGGCCGTAGTCCAAGTTACAACACATGGAACGGACAGTTATCGGATTATGCGAAAATCCCACAGAAAGATATAAACTGTTCATAGAAACTAATTTGCCGTTTGATGTCAGCAGCTGCAATGTCATACGTATTCAACTTCACAATTATGTTGACTGCTACCTCGACAATATCGGACTACCCTTGACCGTATACAAATGAAACTTACGAGCCCAACGAACAGATTATTTAAGACTGTCTTCAATTTACACTGTCGTAACTGAAGATTATATACTCGACATTACACTCCTTTAGGTGGACTTGTTGAACATCCCATGTTGAGTTGCTTCCAGATATGCTCAGCGGTGTAATCGACCTACGTACTCACAATGAACATTGCCAGTTAAACTTGACATTGCACTGCCGATGTTGGTTAGCGTGATAACGGAACGTTCTAAGACAGACAGGACGCTGGGATAATGACTTAACACCAACAACGTGCGTACAGTCATCTACAGAAACAGTAATTCCGGTTCAGTCGTCAAAGGCGAATTCAGTTTCACATATCTTGTTGTATAAATTGTCTTCACTAGAAAGCTGTTCGACATACTCAGCACATGTTCAGCGTCTGACCTTAATACTTGTACAGTGAAGCCAGTGAAATTTTATAATGTTAACTTACGTTGTAACATTCGTTCAGGTAAATTATTGGAATAGCATTGTATTACTAAATTCGCCAAATGTGACTGTTTATATCTGCAGTCGGAATTGATACAAAATACATTTGAAGTTAAATATCATTCACAACTGATCGCAACTGTCTCATTCTCGTGGACTTTGAGTTGGCCCGTTTTGAAACGGAACACCATACTAGAGTTTTGCTTCTGTTGGAACTCGTCAATAGTCCCCACTCCTGCAACTTTGGCCACGCTCCCATGAGGCAACTGTATTGAACACGGCTCATCCTCTTTTATCTATGAATAATTATCCGGTTGCCCAACCCCATCGATTAGAGACACATTTACTGTCTGATAAATCCAGTCCGACGGGGTCTCGCAGAAGCGAAACTCGAGTCTAGTGGTTCATTTCGGATGTCGGCTGGAAAGTCTGCATGTATGTTAGAGCTACAATCAAACGTGTAATGTTGAATTCAAAATTAGGCAGTTCCCCGACTAGTCATCAGTAATATCATATGCATTTTTACTGTAGTTCCTGATCACTATATATATATATATATATGAACCAACAAGGTCGCTTAGTGCATTCGTCTTGAGCTTGCTGCCCAATCCATTCGACAACTTTGTGCACGATCGCATAGACGGTTTCAACATAAATGTCATGTTTGGAACAGCCTTGTCTAACGTTTACGTCAAAAATTAAATTCTGTCGTTAAAAAATGACATATGACCAATATTCATGATGGTTCTGCTGGGAACTCGCTTGGACGGTTTTTGACCGTCAACAATCCGCCGGTCTCTGCAATATTCACCAACAGTAGCACGAAACAGTTAGTGAAATGCCAGCTGCGTACAAGCGTCAAGAAGCATAACGCAACTGCTAAGTCAATCATACATGACCGTATTCAGTGACAGCATGATATGTATTGTGTCCACCAAAAGCCGTGTTTCAAGATATGGACAACGTTAATTTATATTGGGTGCGGTAATGTGAAATTGGGTTCGAGATAGGACTGACAGATCGGTTAAATTTCAAAAACTGAATGTCTCCCGTTCTCTTCTATGTCATTCAGTCTGAAGTCGATAAAACTGACTTCAAACATGTCTGTAAACATGTATCCAACTTGTTTGAATGAATTTTCTTTTTACTATGTCATATTTTGTGTTTGTGAAACGCAATTTATTTGAGGCATGCCGGACGTTAATGAGACATTATGGACGACACGCTGAAACAGTATGATCACCGTTGGCGAGTTTCTGATAAGTTATTCTACACTAATCGGAAGAGATTTCCAGCCTGTATGCCAAGTATTTGTATTTGCCACAATGAATACTGTCTAGTTTTCAGTGTATCCCGTATTACGCAAGTTTAACTTTGACAATTTGCTTATCTGTCAGTGAGATGTCTAGAATATAAATAACCACTTCGATGCAGAGCATAAGAAGCTCAGACCACCTTACTCATATATATATAGAAATGTTGAAGAAATTTTGCAAGTCCGACTAAAGTTCGGTCTTCTCGGAGAGCTTTCGTGATGGAGTCTACTACAACATCGTATAAACTACGCTTACTGCTGACAGGTGATTTCCTTGGTATACAAGAGAAAAATAAATCTTTATTCAGGACAAATTAACAAAGTTATGAAAAGTGTTGGTTACCACATGCATACAAATTTACCAGGTGAGAAGCCACAGATGTACACTTACGCATGGATGAATTTGCCCTGTACTCATAACAACGAGCGGGATTGCTGTATTAATCCAAGTCTTTCGTGTGTCCACTGATCAATTAGACTGTTGTTGTGCAACAGGTAGTTGAGTTGTGAGTAGTATACTACTTACAAACGACATTCGGGAACAAAGGAGCAAGCTCCAACGCCAGGAAGACGACGAGCCAGAGGAGACTATCGGACTAGTGTGTACGCGCTATGGGAGAAGTGTCGTCTGGGTGAATGACAACGTACCGCTACTCAATGTATGTGAATGCAAGTCAGCTGTACAAATGAGGGTACACATTTGTTGTCCCATGTTTAACATGACTTGTACGGGAGTTCGTGCTATGAACGAATTTGCAGACCAAGCGTCTTTTGCAGTCACAACACTATAAACTAAACGTTTTGTTTGATGACAACCCGTTTTCATCCACGGTCATTCTGATATAGCATGTTATGCAACTATTGTATGAAACGTTGTGTGTACCTTACTTATGGTGTATTTCATTCGATTTAATTGTCGTCGGTCAAGTCGGTCCATCATTATTGATAATATCACTCTTACGATGTGGTGAACAAAGTTGGCTACGGTAACTGATAATCAGGTTGAATAAAACAAATTCCATAATGCACTGTGTGAATCAAGCAAAACAACCAACAACATTATGCATGAGGTCAAGGGACTTGTATTTACAAATAAAGTCAATGGTCTGAGGCAGATGCATAAGAATTAATGCTCTTTTTCAATTGTGAAATTTTAAATGACCCTGGCACGTGAGAGATTCAGATGAAACACTTCGGGGCTCAAAAAAGTATATGAGGTAAACGAATTCTGATCACCTTCGGTAAGATTTGAATTAAACAATTTTTACAAAAACTCGCTGATGTTACTAACATATTCATCTGTGCTATCGAAATATGGGTGCCTAAATTCTGCATGAGCTTTGCGTTTGTGGTTAAAAAACAGATAGTATTTTACTATTGCTTCATTATGTGATTACTCATTTACTTGTTCCAGAATGCTTATTCACACTGTGTCAGTAGCACAGTTACCAAGACACTAGTTGGTATATAACATCAACTAAATAACTCCTTTATTCTGTCCATTTTTACAAAGTCCGAAGGTATTGATTTGAACAGCATGAAGTGTCGACTTCCAGCCAAGGTTGAGACTATCAAACTTTGTTCATGTAAATTCACGAACGTTTTATAAACGCTTTGTGAGTGTCATGGCCCACCATCTACTGTGTAATGAATTGCACTTTCACCGGTTGAATTTTGTCTTAATTTTGATGCAACTATGACAAAGGGTTGATTTCATTTGTAACCGTGATAAGTTTAACCCTGTTGATAAACTCAGTAATGGTGCCACACTCGAACCGACATTTGACAACCGACTTCGTGTTTTTTTGGACTCATCACGTAAAAAGTGCGTAGCTGACGTTCTCAGTAGTGAAAACTAGATTAATCGTTTGGTGCGAGTCATGTCCAATTGACCGACAGGTTAAGTGGACACAGTTTTGGATCGTTACGAGGAGGGTTATTTGTTTGATCCTGGTTCAGGCTACTTATATATTTCAAGTCCGATCAATACTAAAGCTGATAGTCGGTTTGAAAATACCCATCATAAATCGAAATGGTCATCATTTCCTGCCTTATGGCTGTAATCGGTAGAGCATGGAAACTTCATTTGGGCTGTGTCCATCCACACTAACAAGATTCGGGCAAGTTACATATCAAACTCTGCACTTGTTTTTGCTAGATTTCTCCTGAAACCAATGTTCCATAGAAATAGTAAATACTTAGTCTAGGATGATTAGATGTGAACGAGTTCGTTCAGCACATGTTGTTTCTAAATATTTGCTTACAAGTCCACTCAGACCATCTTGGTTCTTCTGTTTGTTCAGTTAGATGCAGAAAACGGTAGGATGAGGTTCCGAGCTGGCTATGAGCAGTATGATCTATCGACTTCTTTAGCTACCACTGATAGCCTTGGATACTTAAGTTTGGGTGCACATGTGACACAAATACATCATTGTGATCTTGCTACTTTTTGCCGATTATTCACATCAGTCAACTTGTGTTATTCTTGATTTATTCTATCAGGTAGAAATGGCTTGTAAACGAATACAGTTTAGGGTGTCACGTAACAGGTCGACAGCTTAATCCAACAGACTGCCAATTTACGTGAACGCACACATGTAGTAGAAGAGGTGTTCAGTCAGTCATAGAGGTTCCTTCTTGGCAGTGTACACACAATGACCCTATAAACATGTCTTTGGATTAAGAAGTCGTAGGTTAACAGTTAACCGTAAACTTCAACGGGGTTGAAAACTCCATTAACTGAAAAACAATCAAAATCGGTTATGGTCGTTCAGAAGAGGTCAACGTTAACACAAAAGGTGAAACTACTGCGGGTGTTCGAAAATACACCTGCTTTATCTAGGGGAATCACGGAGATTTCCATGTTGCGTAACTGTTACGCACGAGGTTGTGGCATCAGCGACAATAATGTGATGTATGTGTGCATCAAGTGTGCTCACTAGCATTTCCCGAATTTTCGCTTCAGGCTTACTGGAGGTTGCCATCAAAGGAAAGGTAGATAGTCTCCTGCTATCGATGGACCACTACTTCTCTAACTCACGGCTTCCCTTCAAAGTGCGCTTGATGCCAGCTCTAGATAGTGGAATGTGCTGTCACAGACAATTGTCTCACCATTATTTCATGCCATGATCGACGACTTTACCTAACACCAGGGCTCTGACATCAGTCAGTCCACCCAATCCAATGAACATGGAAGTTTTGCACCCTCATGAAGTACCGATGTCAAAGTGTTCCTTGCAACGATGTATTCTCGTGATTCGCTATGATCTCTGCAGTTGTTTGTCAACAATTGCTTACCAGTGTTGACTAACGTCCTGGTCTCTTGTCTTAATAGAAAACGCTGTTTCCAAATATACTTCTTTTTTTGTACATTACAACTGATTTGACATACTACAGTGTCTTAACATTAAGGCTAGTGAATGGTGAATAGCACAATTTGGTTTTGTTCCAGTCAACGAGCATTAGCGAAGAATATGTGCTGAAAATATAAAAATAAAATTTTTACAAAACATGCCATCTGTGATTAATGATAACTCCCAAGGTTGTACACTCACGATAGGATGAACGTGTTCACTCTCGCCTATCTTACTAGATATAGTTATCAGGTTGTGATTAAAAATCATTGTTATTATCTCTTAAAGTAACTTCTCCACTCAATTTACTAACTACATCTATCCGTTTGTAGTAAGCAATTTGTAACGTTCCATTAGATTACTGAGAACTTCATCACCCACAATTAACCATAACGATTATCTTCGCTTGTTCCGTTGATTTTTTGTAATAAACTCCTTCTGAATAGTTACAGTTCATTCTTCCTCTCTATCCGGAAGAATACACTTTTGGTAGATTGGTGTCAATGATTTGCATGGCTTGTGGACGTATCGTTTAAGGACGTCAGATGCTAACTCTTTGATTTTCGTGCATGACGAGTGCTTTTGGTTTTGTAAACTTACAAGCGAGAGCATGTACGTGTGATTGAACAAATGAATGAATAAACGAACGTCTAGATCATGTTTCATTGAAGCCACAGGCACCTTTATGGGATGGAGTCCAAGATATGCCACTCATCACACACGAGCTGAAGTTTTTCCCGTTCGCTATATATTACGTGATGCGATGCTGACGATTGAGCTATATATACATACATATGTATATATATATAACGTAATATAAAGGTGAATTTGAATTGATGGGGTCAGCGCCTACCCCAGAGAGCTTTCAGTAAATGTTCACTACTGACATATATAGCTGACTATTGTAAAATCTTGTTTTGAGGCATTGAACACATGGATTTATGCATTTATCACGGGAACCGTTCGACAGTACGAACTCGTTTTTGGATGACCAAGTGTCAAACCTAGACGTCCACTAGTCAGCTGAGCCAAACATTCGTCGGACTGTAGACGGATGTAGATGGTAGTGAGTTTGTGCTGATTGTTTAATCCGGTGAAATTACCGAATGTGGACAAATCGTGGTTGTCACAGCAGTAGATCATGAATGGATCACAAATTGTGCGTTTCAGACTGCGGTTAAACGTGCGTTTCATGTGATCGGTATCTCATGACAGCCGACTACGTGAACACATGACAAGTAACCCCAAAGAGGCCAAATTCGTTGTTTACGCAACGCTTTAGCAACTACCGGTTACACTATAGAACAATGAGGTAGTCATTTTGGCCAAATCTTCGATTTATGGTGAATGGAGCAACGTCCTCGTTATAGGTAAATCCCCTGAGTGTTGTGGTAATATTATATAACGAGAATTCAGTATTATGACCAAACGCCGAAAATCAACGCGGTCCCACTTTCGGTGGTTCGCTTTCATCGTGTACTTTTGTTCAAAGGACATGCGGAAGCTCGTTGCTGCTGTGCTATCGATCACGTGGCGCGCAATAAACAACGTGACCGTTGGACCAAGAACCTGCGAATGATCCTGACGAAATTGAACTTAAGAAGCAGCAGGCAAGAACGAACAAGTGTTGTAAACGATAATTCCTCCGACATTTTAATGAATGTATGCTTACTACATAACACAGTTTGTGTCAAGAAAAGAGAATGTGTGCCATGATATATTATCTCATTTGAACGTGTGTGGCAGGTTGTTACGTAGACTCGAATGGTAGATGACGGGTATACAAACACAAAACTCAAAATCACGTCTTAGCTGCACCTTAGTTTTGGATCTGTTCGGTTTTCCTTTTGGTTTCATGAAATATCGTCTATGCGAAAATCTTTGAAGCTAGATTTCATTTATACAAATCCAGTGTTCCCATAGATTGCTTAGTCATTAGCCAATAAAAATGTTTATTCTGAAGGTATATGTAATTCCAACCAAAATTTTCTGCTTGATGTAAGTGGAAATTAGAGAAATGGAGATATGCTTAGGGTTTCCAGTATACGGCTGTCACATAAGGCCAAACAGAAATAGACAAACAACTCACATCAACTTCGCGCTGTGCTATCGACGAAGACACGGCATTTTCTGGCACATCAAAGGGACAAAACAAGAACTCCTTTTGGGGATAATCTCCTGAGGAAGGCACCGTAATTTGTGCTGGATGTGATCTAACTGAAAGAGTAAAAGATCAAAAACACTGCCTTTTTTGGTCAACCTTATACTGTTTGTACTAGCTCTTTCTGTCCGAACATAGGTAAACTATGGGGTCAAGTCATCTGAATTGCTGGTGTGTTGACAGCTGAATCGAAAAGTAGCCGGTATTAATCGAAAGTCAGTCACCTGCACCGGGGGCAGGAAACTCTTTCAGCACGAAGTCCACAACACGTACTAAAAACCTCGCAGATCGCAGAAAATAATGGGATAGTTAGAATCATGATCGAAAACAAGTTGCAAACTAACATTTGAAAATGTCATACACAGACGATTTATCAGCTGCAAGAAAGTATCGCTGAAAACCTCGTGGTTTGTCCGTGACCTACTGAAGTATACTGCATCCTGTTCGATGAAAAGCAGAGTCTGTTTCAAGAGTAAATAACACTAGAAAACGTTTCCTTTTTCATACATAACTGACGCACTGCTCTTACCACAAACTCATTGTTGAAAATACTTCTTGATGAATAGTATTTCACTTTTAGTTAATATATAGAAAAGGGTGAAGACGGCTCTTGTTAAGGATTGACTACCAGTTGGATGGCCGATAAGGGAGTTTTGTGAAGAAAAAAACATGCGTCCGGGATGAAGCATTCGAACTTTTCGTCCAGGAAGCATAAACTGAAAGCTTGTATACATGTGCAACGTATTATGGACCAAAAGTCGCTCAAAATTTGGATTGAAAGGTGACACAGGTTTGTTGCTACTTAGCTGGACAAATGATTTAGACGATAGATTTAGAGACGGCCAGGTAGTGAGAAGGCACTGCTACTGTTATTTCGTCCCGTATTGTTGAATCAAATATTGTGTCTTTTGTATGATAAAATATAATGTCTCTCCTTTTCTTGCAATGGGTGTTGATACGGCTTAATCGAGTGACCATACGGTAGGCAGGTGAGTTAGACGACATTGTCAATGTGCTCACACTTAGCAACATAGAGATGTTTATAGTTAGAGCATCTGTTTATGAAACTCCAAAGTAATGCTAAGTAGACAAAAAACATTTCAACTAAATGCAAATAGACCACGAAACGATTGTGTCAACAATGGTCTCGTGAGTTAAAACAATTAGATCCCTTCATAAATTTGAAGAAAAGACAGTCAAAATACGAAAGTAATTGATACAACCATTTTGTGTTAACCCATCAGTATCAGATTTACATAAACAGGAATCAGTTTTTATAGCAAGCAAGTCGGAGAGAGGTTGGGGGTTAGATAAACAGTCGATAGTTCAAAATTTTCACTAAGTTCGTGGAAGTGTTACGTTCACTAACAAATGTATCTGAATACAAAGAGCTGGCTTGAGGCGATTAATTGCGACCGATTCAGCAAACTACAATAATCGTAGACTGGAGTGATTTGATAGTGTTCTGAATACAATAGCTAGATCGATATCGTGACCAGTGATCTTGATATGTTTAGCGACTCAGGGGACTGATTATTTGGGTCTGTCAAAAACATTGCCGTAGCTTGGGCTTTTACTTCCATTTACACAAAAGCTCCTTCACTCTGGAGATCAGTTGCCTCTCGATTCCACTTATGTAATTTTCTTTTACAGCTGTGTAGAAAGTGGTAGACACAATGTGAAACGATACCAATAGGCTGATCTCCAATGATTGGAAACACTGGTAGTTTTTGAGTCCAACCGATCGCAAACAGTACAGCCACATTAAGTGTTGGTTTAACTGAAGTTTCCAGTGTTATTTGATTCATGATGTGATTACCCAGCTCTATGTGGACCCTCTTTCTCACTACAGCTCGGTATAATCATATACTGAAGTCTGTTGTTCTGCTATTCTCCCTGTTTCACCGACACGACTTTCTAGGAGAGCATTTATCGTCCACTTTGGAATATGAATAACCAGACGATATTCAAACCTCGTATCTTTGCATATCTAAAACAGTCAGTTTTCTTCGGTAGTTTGAATAAAACAGCTAGCGCTCTCTTCTTCATGCAGTAGCTTAAGGCATTGTGTTGTAAATAAATTTAGGATCATACGGTCTAAACAGTATGCTTGATAAAGTCAGTTGACTTCAAAATATGTAGAACAGGCATGCGGAAATTAAAGACAAATGGAGGCTTGTTGAGGGGCGGAATTTATTACACCCAATAATACAGTGATCCCTTTTATGCGGTATACGCCTACAGACAGAGTGATTTCGATCGCATCTCAAAATTTCACCTTTAAAATCTTTATAGGTGGCACACCTTAAACGAAGGTACCCTTGAATGACGTGTGAGTATCGCTACTGTGTACCGACTTTGTGTCTGAGCAAACAATTATTACACGAAGGGTGATGGATGCATACAGTTTGTATTGACTCATCAATATCAAATTCACAATAACATGAATGGGCTTTTCATATCAAACATTTAGATTGTGAGGTGGATAGGTAGTCGGTGAGTTAGGAAAGGTCACTAAGTCCAGGGCAGAGTCAAGTTCAAGAAAAATGGTTTCAGAACATATAAGGTAAGTTTCAAATGATTGACTACAGCCACTTCAGCAAGAGTCTTGAACAATAATGACGTTCATCCACAGTATATTCTGGGTCACCTTCACCTTGTATCGATCGGTTTTGACTCCGACAGAGGTGTGTAGGTGGTCAGGTAACGGCTTTAAATATGGGGAGCTTACTAGATGACTCTCTCTCAGTAAAGGTAACAGACTTCGAAATCACGGTATGGTTTCATTGTGTGATATTCACTCGACACAAGTCTGCAGATTATTCACGGCTTTTGGACGAAGGTTGGCGATGTAGTATTGACCGTAGACTGGATGGTTCATCAGTTGTTATACTTATGACCTAGACTAGTACTTACATCGTTGACATGAAAAGTGTCTTATTATCATCTTTTCGAAGATAAATTGAATGAGTAGTTAGCAGGCTAGATTTGTCAAGGACGGCACTCCACTGGATCCATTTTAAGACGTCCGCTGTTCGTTATTTTCATTTCTGAGTTATCCGGTATCGCTAAGTCGAAAGATAAAGAGAATGAAAGTAAGCAAATTTTCAAGACATCGTAAACGTCATAAAGAGGTCTAATTCTCACTTACCTGACGATACCCACACCAGGTCATCTGATGGCAAGTTTCCTGTCAAACATGAATGAACGCTAACGTAACCAGTCTCTAAATCTGAATTACGATTAGTCAGGACTGCCCAAAATTTAACAGCAGTGTACAATGAAACTCCCTGATCACGGTCGGATCGATTGATAGATTTGAAATTTTATCCGATCAGCATGTACGTTAGAGAGAACCCCCAATGCACGTTTCCCGACCACTCTTCTGAGCCATTTTCACCGGAATTCAAATGTGCATATCTTAGTGAACATCTGTTCAATGTGTCTCATTGTTCGTTGTTGAGATGATGGCTCGCCATTGGTCTTGTTTCACTTCTATCGGCTTTTTCTTTATGTTAGGGAACTCAGTTTTCCAGTCCAAAACCTCTTCCTTCCGCGAGAGAACCATTTTACTTAATAAGAATGAGCGGAAATGTCTTGAACAGTTGAGGTAACCTTCATTAATTTTTTACCTGTTCGACTTTTATTCCGCTATGCTCACTGGTGGCTTTGTGGCCTTAACTATTTTTTTTAGTAACTCACCTTCAGCCTTCTGTTTCGAGAATATTTGCAGACCGCTATGCACTATATAAATACCCCATAATTTCTACCTTGACGCACAGGTTTTTGGAATAGAACACATTTGTTTTTCGCACCCGTCTTTTGGTTTGTCTCTGTAGAAATTAACGGGGACAATGGCGTTATTTTTGGAACCAAGGTTTTCTGTGTTAATTATTACGAGAATAATCCGATTTCTATCAAGCACATTACTAAACCGCGAACGAACCACCGTGTTTTTACACTTGTAAACTGCCCAATACAGTTTTTATCAACTAACAGGAGACAAGAACATTTGTGAACATATTTCTTCCTTCCATAATAATCTATTAAATACTTGATGTATGAATAGGCTTAGCATTATGTTCGGTGTACAGCATGAATGGTATAAAAAGTCATTCGGTAGAGTAAGATGTTTATTTGTCTCTTTTTACACAATGCTGCTGACTGTGCGTTCATAAACATATATCGTAATTTCGGGTCACAAACAGATAAACGTTTTATACAATTTTGGCTGATAATTTTTCCACCAAGTTTTTCTTCATTTCTCTTCTAATGAAGCAGATTCAGTCAATTATTCTAATTATTATACTCCCCAAAATCCATCAAGTATACAGGCAGTCCCGCTCCAAAGTTGTGTTGGGAGATTTCACGGGATATTTGATTGGTTGCGTCTCTTACGATGTATCCATCACGGTTTTTTCTATGACCAAGATTAGCTTCTCCAAACTGCCATGATGTAGATTTCACCATTCTCAAAAATCAATCAGCATTTACGCGATTCACTTGGTTGCTGTTCACCGTGCACAGGAATCTTCAGCTCATGTCAAGATGCTTCGTATTCGAGTATTTCAACATTACTCACAAGCGAAAGTGGTTGAGCGTTCACATATGATAATTCGGTCGTGCCTAACCTGAGGTCAATGGTGCAGTGGTAAACACGGTTGCCTCATGAACAGCGTGTCCGTGGTTCAAGTCCGGGCAGTGGCGATGATATGCACTATTGACGAGCTCTAATGAGAGCGAAACTCGAGTCTAGTGCTTCTGTAGTTCGAAAGGGGCCGACTGGGTAGTCTATGGGAATGCGACAGCTGCGACCAATTGTGGGTGATGTTCAAATTGAAATAAACTAAATCCCCGACCACTCATCAGTAAACATTACATTTGCTTTTAAACTATACTGATTAGTTTAAAAAAACGGTTGCAAAACCCTAATTCTTATTTACTTTTCCTTGTAGTTAGATTCATTCTGTAAATCGTTTGATTTAATCGGTCATTTTGTACATTTTTTCATGCTCTTTAATCAGTTATGTGCCTCAACTGTTACGTTTATCGTGAATGCCGCGCTGGATAGGCCGGTAGCTCACTGTGCTGTTTTTTTCTGTTGAGAGATGGATGCAAAAGTTATTTTAAACAAAAGAAATCCTGTGTACTGGATAATGTACGGTTGAGGAGATTCAACAGCAAACTTTGGTTGGAAATATACTTGGACTAAGCTCGCTCTAAAAAACGAGGTGCTGCCATTCATTGTGTTAAGTAGACCAGCTGGAACTCGAAGTGTTCAGAGTTCGTTTCCAGAGCAACGTTGGACGTTGCTGAGGGGTCGACGTAAGCAAGTATTGACCTGTTGTACGTTTTTACCGCCACGATAGGACGGTTTATGTGAAGCAAAAGACGAACACCATGAAGCCGAAGTATTGTGAAAGTTTAATATATGATCAACGGATAATATATGAAAGTAGATCATAAGACTGATGGCCCCCAGGTTGAAGCTGTGGCGTAGTCCGGATGTAAGGGAACTAAGGCTTTTCTGGAACGCCAGACAAATGGTAGGACGATCAATGACCACGCTTGGTTACAGAAGGTCTGAATCGGGAACTCGGGTAACCTGACATACTCGAACCTGTCAAACGCGAGTTGAGTGAGAAAAGGGTCGGAGATTTAATACGTCTCCTTAATACTGTCAGAACCGAATGATAACAAGCAGTGCTGCCGTCCTGTTAAATGCGCCGGCCCACCGCATGTATTGGTCGTCGTTACAGATAAGGCACCGTCCGGGGATCGCCATGGCATATGGACGACGATCATGATATCAGAGGTTTTGTCTAACTGAAGTTTGGACAGACTGCTCTCAATAAGGGGTAAAGTAAACATCCTGTGGTTCAAGTGTTTGATCTAAAAAACGGTCACTAGACTGTACGATCCACTAACGGTATTGGATGACTTGTGGTTTCAGAGCTTTATCACCAAGACAGGCGTACTCTTTCCTGTTGACTGGCTGATAAGAAAAATCCTTACACCCTACCGCGTTATATCAACCACGACGATTCTGAAGGAACGGGTAAAACTTTTGGCAGTAAAAAGAATTCTGTTAACGGCCTGCAAATGGTCGCGCAGGGAGTTGCGGTCCGAATAAGTCACTTTCTTGAACCATGTTGGAGGCCCGAGCAACTTGCTGTATCACATCCGAGTGGTGCTTGGGGTTAGTCAGGCGTTCATCTTCGTGCTGTTGGAGATCGACTTTTGGTCCCTGTTCGACATTAGTCAAGTGTCTTTATTGGACATCTGGTTAGAGCAGTGTCTGGAGAGCACAGATGGAGACTAATAACAGGAAATGACATCCATGAGATAGCCCAGTTTAACCCGGTCATTCTCTTGATTGAATAAACCACTTAGGTGGCGAAGTTGTTAGTGTTGTTTGACTGACTGTGGACACGAGAAAAATGAGTTGAATAAGAAGTACCTTACCTTGAACGACTTTTTCAACTTCTGAAGCTCATCATAAAACAACATGTTTGCAGTTCGATGAGAAGAGAATAGTAACTGATACTGGCGAGTTCTGATGGATTGAGTTTTCGGAATAACAGGCGAACTTTTGTTCCGCTACGCCGGTTTGTCATTTCGACGGCAGCAAATTTATTTTAACCTATTATACTGGGATTGTATGAGAAATGGTAGGTTCTCCTCTCCACTGGCGCTTAGGCAACGGAAAAAGGAAAATCTAATGTACTGAAACACGCAGAAGACATTTCCATCAATAGGATTAGTTTTGCATAATCAGTTTCAAGCCAAGATCAACGTTAAATTTCTGCTATCGAATATATTGTAACCCACGCAGTTAACTGAAACAAAAATGCAAATCTGGTTGACCACGATACTCTTGGATACTGTAACTTTCGACAAGTTTCTTGCAGAATACTTTTTGAACATTTGCATTTACCGCACACTGTTTTTTCCTTACACATTCGTCAGACGTACAAACAAATGTGTATAGGAACGTCAGGATGCCAGATTTTAGACCCTTATAACTTGCTTCACTTACTTGTAGTAAACGGGTAACGTTAACCAAACTGAGTTACTCGCATACCACACCGTTATGTGTATATTGACACAAAAGTTACATATAATCAGAAGAAAAACAACGCCAATAAAAATGCATTTGACACGTAAATTGCAGTGTACGGAATATCAGTACGTAACAAAACTATAACAAACTGTTTGGAATTATCGAAATCCACAGTATAAATGACTGTTGATTGTCAATCACCAATTGAAACAGTGTAAGCTGGCAGGATATGACGGACAGGTGCGTTGATGTAAGAATAGTCCCTGACTTGCAATTCGTTTGCTGAGTGAAGCTGTCTTGGAGTTGAAAATACTTACCGTAGGACCGTGCATTGTTTAGGTCGTGTGGCAGCATTAAGATATGGTGTGCAGCAATGAATAGTCATTCCTTATGATGTGTCGCATAGAAGTGTGTGTGATAAAACTTGGGTAGTTTTTGCTGCAGCGTTTGTGGCCAAGAGCCTTGTCAAACAATGAAACAGGTTGTGGGCTGATGACACTGACGTTAACTTTGTTGACAGAGTTGGAACCGCTAGCTCCATGTGAGTCCTTGTGTAGGACGTTCTTTATCAGGCCCGACATAGGGTCTTGATCGACTAAACGTAGCCTCTTTCATAGATCCCGTTACCCTGTGAAATGTGGGCTAAAGAGATCAATGTCGGGACACGCTGCATATTCTATACGACATGTTAGAGAGGTAGCTGACCTTATTGTGCACCTGGCAAGTGCAACAGCCTCATTAAGGAACATGTATGGAGGTGTGATGAGAGGTTTACCGTGATTGTTCGGTTGGTCGAAATTCGACCTGTCAGTTTCGAATGAGGTCATTCCAACCCCTACTAGTATTCTCATTATTTTACACAAGGATCTTTTTTATTCCTCTGTTTCAATAGCCTTTCCAACTGCTTTCAATTACTTTGTCAACTGTTTCAGCTGGTTTTTATACAGTTTCCCGAATGAGTCTATACAACTAAATTCCACTTCTCTGGGCCTGATAATACCCCAGCCTGCATGCCTTGATGTGATCTGAAAAATCTCCAAAAACGTGCAATCCTGGGAGATTGCATAAATAGTATAACATGCTAGAACCTTACACCAGTAAAACTTGACGACTAGCGGCTGGTCCCCATTTAATATATCATAAGATTGTTGTGACATTATGGTGTGCGCTTCACAGAGGAACATGTGGGTGGCCAGTTAGGTCCTGTTAAAAATGTCAATAGATCTTGTTGACAAAACTGTCTCATGAAACTTCCCCCGGGGAATACATTGATAGTCAATTAATGTTTGACTCTATCTGACTACACTTTATAGAAACAGTCATATTTGAGTGATAATTGCAATCAACGTTACCACCAACGAGCTTTCTCATTTCCGCGTAGATTTATCCCGTTATGCACACACGATTCATCTATTAGGAGTTTGGTTGTGCAGTTTTATCGCAGTAAGTCATCATACGAATTTATACGAATATCTTATACGATTTTTACGCGACATTACTAGCAGTTCTTCCAAGGTACTGTGTTATTTCGGCAATTGATTTTAACACAAACCAGGTAAACCTCATATATATCTTTGCATTCAGTCAACCCTTTCAAAAGATGCACTTAACTCGAGCTTCACTCCGTTAGAACACATGCATTGCACGTTCTTGAATAGCTCTGTATTTTAACTCCACATCACGGTTTTCTAAGGCAACCATGTTGGCCGGTGAGCCATTTCTCTGACCTCATACACGACTACATTATCACAGATGAACGCTTGTCAACATTCACTCGCGACGAACGTTCATAGTAAATCAATTAAGTCCACGATTACTCCTTTCCACTCCTTAAATATTGCTAAAGCCGTACACATGGTATATGAAAGCTTCATTTTTTTGACAAACAAGACAATTACTTGAGTTGATTACATTGCGACAGAGAGGTCAAAATGGGCCAGTAGACACATTCGTAGAGATAGTAAACAGAAATCCCGTCGGGACCAGGCCAGATTCATAGTCCGGATACAAATTGGAGGTTGGAGATAACGTTTCGGCACTTCAGACGTCGGAATCCTTCATATAGTTTCAAAAGCTAGTAGCTCTGATTGTTTGTCCACAACACTGATCTTCATTCGAAGGCCCTACAGTTATTAATCAATTAGCACTGAGAGCTGCCTTATCTATGCTTATCTTTGATCAGTCTCTTTCGCCCCCGCAAATCATCACTTTCGTGTTTAAAGTTTGTTGCTTGTCAAAGTCTAGGTCACATGTTCACGTAAAGCCGGACATAAAACAATGTCGCCATGTACAATATTTTATAAATTGTGCAATAAAACTCACTTAAATTTCCGATTATTCTCCATTTATCATATTTCGTATCTCGTAAAATTAATATTGGCCTCAAGGTTTCCAAAAATAGTTTTATGACAACTTATTATCACAAAAATTACTAATTGAAGTCGGACTTAGATCTAGTCTGAGTGTGAACTGTTCAAAGATTGATCAAACCACTAGTTGTTTGCTCGTAAACTCATGAAAATGTGCAAATTATCGCGAACACAGTTCGTGATTGACGTTACTATTGGTATGCTTCTCTCCTCGGATCCGAGTTAAACATGCAAATCAGTCTGTGCGTTTAATCGTCTGGGTCATGTTGGAGCTGACGAAACCTATTGAGATAAAATGTTCTGGTTGGTTACTATTATAACAAACAGAAAGATCATGGGTGGTAACAAAACGAATATTTTTGTCGCTTTTCCCCGACCTACCCTGTAACATGTGATAAAGTCACATAATCATCCATAGAAAATGTTTTGAGTAAAGGTAACCAGAACGTTAACATCCTTTACATATACCGCTTCGAGATTAATGAGTTAAGTAAAACAAGCCCTCACCGTTTTTATCTAATTTTAATTCGACGTTGTTGATGAACTTCACCAAACATGACTTACGACTGATCTTAGCCTTTGCATTCACACAGAAATTTCAATCAGCCCCTATCAAAACGAAGTCCATTATTACAATTTCACTCTTATCGGAGTTCATCAGTAGCACAGACTCTTTACCGGATGGGGATTTGCACTTTAGTCCACATTCTCATGAGGTAACCGTGTTGACGTCACGTTAAAAATGACGGAATTATCATATGTGAACGCTCACACCCTTTCGCTTGCGAGTAATGTTCAAGTTGCCCAATCACCTCCAGAGGAGGCACAGGAACTCTTATTTCATCTCAAATCAACATGTTAGAATTAAGGAAACCACTAGAAACGTTGAAGAAAACGTTGCCTACTGACCAATAGTGGGGGAGCTATGTTGACACAAGCTGAACACTACTTGGCATTGATAAAAACTTTCAAATTCATACGGAATTTTCAGCCAGCCCCTTTCGAAAAGATTCACTGGACCCGAGTTTTCTTTTTCTAAGGGATCGCCAGTGGTGTATATTCCTGCGCTCAAAGTATACTATGTGTTACCTATTCCGCTTAGTTTTGTCAGACATTTAAATCGATCGCACTGGAAACGGTGTGGGTACTTGTCCTTTGTCCCAGGCATGCAACCAAAACAGAAACTTTCCTAGACAACATGAGTCACCGTTCCCTCGTCGGTGCAACTTCGATTACAGCAGAATCTGCCTGAAGTGAATGAAGCTTGGACCAATAAAATATGTTCAAATGTTCGTGCTTTTCATCCCAAGAACGGCACTGTAAATTTTAATTCCTGTCCAAGCTTAGCAAATCTTCGTAGTAGATGTTGGTAGTTTTGAAATTGTTAATCAGAAATCCACTGCTGACTTGTCCAAAAATTAGAAATTGTCCTGTCGGACTGATATGCTCGACTTGTCTGTTCGTATGTAACAGGGTCTACCCACATGGTTTCACGTTTTATTTCCTATAAGAAATAATCATAGAATGACTGTTGTGATAACTTATCCGTTCTCGGTGTTGTTAAAGTACCGTGATTATGTGTATCTCCTCAAAGTGAGACGCTTTGTGTCATTGCTTTCAAAACTTCCGGTACGTGTAAGTTCTGAATGGACGTACCCTCTAAAAGACTAACACAGTTTCGATGACTTTAATAAATCTCCCTTTGACTGGTAAACACCTATTTCTGTGCTACCGTAACCATGACGAGCTATTCTACAGTGACCTCTGATTTTATTTATTCTGTTTTTAATCTTCTAAATAAACGTTTCCACTTTTCTTTCACTGCATCTGGACTTATTCTAGCTGAGACAAAATATGTGCCTGAACATCCACACCTGTTGACAACTTTTTGAAGCAATCGCTCGTGAAATTGACAGCGTACATATACCGCATTCATTAGTATACACACCTGTGAACGGTAAGCAGTTGTCACACGATTGTCCGGTCAGTCGTGGACACAGAAAACTGTGTTAATTACAGAATAACATTCAGTGAAACTCCGGGGTAGATATTTAAGTGTAGCCAAGAAGAACCTTCTCAAGAGTACTTGGACAGGCTGCAATTTCAATTTAGTACACAGTGTTCTGGCCCAAGGTTCCTGTAATTTATCGTACTAAACTAGCTGATCCCTGGCCACTATGCTTTAACAAGACTCCGAAGTTTATTTCACTTTATTACTGCTGGCTGCTATCAAAACTTCGGTAGAGGTTGGTGAACCCTGTTGAACTATAGGTCTCTGAACAACCGCACTAATCAGCCTGTTACCGTTTGCTTTTATACTTGAACAGTTTTTAAACATCATCATCTACCAGTGAAATGCTAAAACCAATCCTTCTGTCGTGATCGATCCGAGCAAATAGAATAAAATCTGAATGCAAAAACTGTGTACCGATTTATACATTTGAGTCTAT
The DNA here is from genome assembly GCA_014338405.1 of Paragonimus skrjabini miyazakii. Taxonomy (NCBI): domain Eukaryota; kingdom Metazoa; phylum Platyhelminthes; class Trematoda; order Plagiorchiida; family Troglotrematidae; genus Paragonimus; species Paragonimus skrjabini miyazakii. The sequence goes on from JTDE01001215.1 coordinate 134,817, forward strand.
AGCAAAAACATACATTTAGTACGACAATCGTGAAGGTGAACACCCTCCGTCGCTAAGTCACCCGGAATAAAATGTGTATCAAATTAGAGTGTTTGGACAGACAAAAGAGAAACACAAAATCGATTAAAGCTGACTAAATTTATCAGTGCAACGATAAAGAACTGTCTACAAAAGCGCCATGTTTGAAAATAGAACACTAGCAGGTTTGCTTGAATTGAGTGATACATTAGGGTGATGCGATCATTTATCAAACGAGG